>QLTV01001459.1:1802637-1820253 GCA_003457575.1 Thermophis baileyi
AGGGGCAGAACAGAGCTGTATTTCTGAAGGAAAGTTTTTAATAGGGCAGGTACCATGAAGACATACTTCCTAGGAGTCACCAAGTAACACTGTCTCACTGGAGCATGCCTGCTTTGCCAGATCTGGTGGGACATGGGCTACAAGTTTGAAGTGCCTGCCTTAATATAACAAATTGTAGGTTCTTTCAGATAATGTGTCAACTTGCAAAGATTCAAGTTGCCATGAAAAGGAGGGGGGGGGGGAAAGCTGGAGGAAGGCTGTTTCCCTAACTGAAAATGCATTCCACAAATGTTTATTTTATTGATTGTGTCCTAGGCTACCGGAGTCAGAAGGAGGGTTGTGTGGGTCACAACCCGCCAACGTGATTAATTGGACAATGTGATTTATGACATGGCCAATGAGAAGGGGGGAAACAGGGTCAAGATGACGTGCAGCCGGATCGAATTCAGTTCTGGCTGCACCGGAGTATTGCCGAGATTTCGCTTTTAATAAATCTTTGTATTTCTTTTGGACTTTGGCTCACGGATCCTGAATTAATTAGGGCGTCTTTCGGAAACTTCACATCATGATCAACTCTTAATATATTATATTGCAATACACAGATCAAGGAAAAAAATATACTAATTGAACAAAGGTTGTCAACACATTCAAGTTGATTTCAAAGTAACAGGATTTTTAAGTAAACCACTATAGCCAATTAATGAAGTAAGATCTTTCAATTCTGAAGAAAGATAATATACTAAAGTGTGTTGGGAGAGCTACTGGTGCCCACAAGAACTAGGCTGTCTACCTCCATATGAATAGATCTGCATATTTAGTTGCAGGGAAATACAAATTATTTTATGTAGTGTCATTCTATTTGTTTTCCACAACTTGATACTTGCCAGCCTATGTGGCCCAATCATCTGAAAGGCTTCATGTTGATGAAAGCTACAGTATATTACAAAGGTTTGCATTTTTTGAGTAACCTGATACGTGCAACTCAAAGTAGTAAACAAGGACAAAACTATCAGGCATGTGTGAAAAGGCAATATACTTTTACTGTGACTGAAAGCAAATATAATATAGTTCAGGAGTTCCTACACTTTTTGCCATTGCACCTGCCTGTGTAGTCTTAAGGTACAGATCTTCCCTAAAACACCAAAATGGAGACAAATGAGCAATTAAAATAATACAATTAAATTTTGGGGAAAGTGAATGTATCGTAACAGCGTACAACTAAAAGGTTCTTCACACCTCCCATGCACTTTGCCAAGGGAGGTGCACCTCACAGTTTGGGAAACTTCACAACTTGCTTGTTCTGCCAGGACATATGCAGCAAGGCTGTTTGCAGTGGGCATTTCAGATAAGAAACACATAGCTGAACCTGCTTCCATTAGAAATGGGAACAGATTTAAGCCTCAAGTACATGAACGCCACAGGAACAGATACATCTTTATAATTCAAGGAAGCAGAACAAAAGCATTATTTTGCTAGATGCAGCACAGTATATAAATGAGTGAAAGCAATGTTATTTCATCGCTCACAGTGAATATTAAAAAGTGCTAGAAATCAAGGTTAACCAAAGGTCATACAAGTTGGATGATGTAAGAAGAATTAAACAAAACAGCATGCAAAAGAATAGACAACTTACCACAGCCTTGAATAAGTTCAAAAGAGGAAAAGAGCAAATTTCTGCATTAAAACCTAATTGGCAGACAACATTATTTAGAACTGATTTTATACATTCTTTTTTTTTTTTAAAAAAAGAAGGAATGTTTTCCCTGGAAAGTTCATCCTCAAAGAACATGCTGTCCCATCTGATGTCTTGTGGAAGCAAGCATATACACATACTATAACCAAAGTAAGTAGGCGGAAATACAGAGTAGTGTGCAAGCATTCTACAATGCGCTACAAGAATCAGAAGCCAACTGGAAAGCAAAGCTAGTATGTCTACACAAACTAATATCTAATAAAATTAAGGCTTTCAAATCAATTAGGAGAAAAAAAAGTCTTCAATTATTTTGCAGCTTTTTTTCAGGGATGATTTTGGATACCATCATATAATTTATATTCACACTGCCTTATCTTCATTTTCCTTTTATCTGTTTAATAATCAACAGTATCAAAACTATGACAAGCTGTTATAATGAAGAGGCTCCTTCTGAACTCTGCTTTAAAGAAATATGAACTTGTCTGTGAGCTTCCCAGGCTATAGTATATAATAACATTGGTTATATATATCTTTTACATTTGTATTATGGCATTTTAGTTGGGATAACCTCCTCTGTGTCTTACTACCAAATCTCTTGCAGAATGTCAAAAGATACTAATCATAAATATACACTGTTACCTAAGGGGGGTGGGGTGGGGTTAATTCTTTGTCATAATATAATCTTAGGTCTTAATCTTGTGCATATTTATTTACACATAGGTCTATTCATTTCAATGGGACATTGCCAAATCAGCAAGCAGAAGCTTAAACCTAAATGTGAGGAAACCTCTAAAACTATTCTTACAGCCCGTTGCCACTGATAATATTTTGCTTCTATTTTTATATGACTCTAAATCTACATTTTGCACCATGAATTTTACTATGGATAAATGTTTAATACTGAAAGCATACCAGGTCAACTAATCCCTATGATATTCACTTGTGGAATGTGTTTTTTACTGCATTCTCTCTAAAAAGAAAATTTGTTGGGAAATGTGTAGTTTAGCTGAAAGTTCACCCACAGTAGTCACTTACTTGGCCATAAAATGCCACACGGTAGTATCGTCCAAATAAGCGCTTTTCAGAATTCACAACTTCTGCGACTTTCAGATAAGATCTATGGATGTCATAGTACAATTCAGACAGCCTCTAGAGTAATAGAATGAAAGTACATTTTAAAGTAAAAACCCTGTTATTCAAACCAACTCATGTAACTAACTTGTTCTCAACAATGCTAATAGCTTTCGAATCAACTGATTAAAGGGAACTTTCCAAATGTAACATGCATGTAGTATCAGCTTCCACTTGTATTATTTTCCTATTGTTTTTTCAATGATTTTTCTATCTTTTCTCATATTACAAAATACTTTAATACTGATTAAAAAGGCAAGGCAGAATAAATATGGAATGCTTTTATTGGTAGTGCTAAGTGTCCTCCATTGGGAATTATCTAGGAGGCAGTTTTCAAACACATTTATAATTATAAGCATGAATTATATATAATCATATATAAAGAGCCATTTGGTCTAGTGGTTAAAACACTAGGTTAGAAAGCAGGAGACCATGAGTTCAAGTCCCACTTAACCATGAAAGCTGGCTGGCTGATATAGGGCCAGTCATTCTCTCTTACCCCAGTTCACCTCACAGGGTTGTTCTTATGGAGAAAATAGAAGAAGGAAGGTGTGTTGGATATGTTATCTGCCTTGAGTTGTTTGTGAAAATAATAAAGGTGGGATATAAAGTAAAGAAATAGGTGAATAAATAATTAGAGATGGCAAATCAAATTTGTGTTTTTCATCTACAGTGTATGGAAGTGAGATCACATTTTCTTACTTGTCCTGTGTGTGATGGAAATCCATCTTTTTATAATGCAGTCTAATATTAAAAGTCTCATATTAAAAAGGTTGTTGTGGCCCGCCAGCTGCCAGCAGAGCTGGCGGCAGACTCAGACGATGAGGAGGTTGGGGAGGAACTTGGGCCAGTTCTGGAGTCTAGGGAAGGCTCTGATGGACACAGAGATAGAGCCAGGGCTGTCCGACATTTCCCAGCCACCGGAGAGGCAGCTGCCTTTGGAGGCTGATATGAGTGAGGAGGAAGAACAGCTGGGGCCTGTTCCAGATGCACATATGCACAGAGCAGTTAGGAGAGGTGAACAACGGAGAATAAGGAGTCGACTCGGGAAGCAAAGCACACGTAGATGCTGAATGGCCCCTCCCTGGCTGCAGAATAAATAGAAGGAAAGGGGAATGGTTGTCGTAGGAGACAAAAGTTCAGATTTCTGAAGATTTTGCTCATTGTGTTTCGTGCCACAAAGACTGCTTGTCAGAACTTAATTTGCAGCCTTTCAGCTGGGAGCTCACGGCCTTGCAATTATCACAAGGAACTGATAAGGTCTGTTACTGCAGTTAACTCCTTGAAGGACTATTGCCTGAACTTTTCGGTGGGTGAATGCAATTAATTTACAAGAGGTAAATAAAGAGGGTTTTTTTGTGACAAGGAGTCTGTTTCTTGCTTCTGCTAAGGCTGGGTCAGAACAAAGGTACACATGAACAACACAATCAGCATTTTAGTTTAATTGTAGTATATGTATGTAATCTAATTATGTATATACAGCATAAAAAGCAGATAATATAGAAAGGTGAATATAGTTGCAAAAGTCCCTAAAGCACTGACATCCTGTATTATTTTTCTCAGTGTTATTTCCCCCTAATTTTTAGCTCAGCTTACTTTGAAATCTCTTTGTTTCTCAAATACGGCAATAACTGGCTTGTTAACTTCAGCAATGAGTTCGTATCTTTCACATTTCCAGAGATAGTCAACACATAATTCCAGCTGTTTCACAAGGATGTCCTGCAAGTGAAGAAGGAACATCAGGTCTGTGATGCAAAATAAGATATTTTTTTGCAATTTCAATTCCTTAAAAAAGAAATAAAGGTAATTAAAACTCTAATTATGCTCCGCTGGATATAGGTCTCACTGAAAACTGTGAAGAAAACATACTTAAAGTCAATTAAGAAGAATAACATTGCTAACCTCATTGTATGGTGTATCTTGCATTCCAGAGTCTTCTTTCATTGCTCCTTCTTCTTTAATATTTGGTGTAATATTGAGAAAAGCTGGCCATCCCATAGAAAACAAGCCTTTTCAAACAAGACAAAAAGTCCTATCAATGCTTCAGTAGCAATCATTTAAGTAATTGTAGTAAAAAATATGAAGACATTACATATGCTAGCTTATTACAAACACTATCAATATTATTAACCCTCTTGTAAACACTGTAGTTTATAGCTAGGTAGTTATAATTTGGTAATTTTGGCAAAAAAATCTTCTTGTCCAAAGGCATAATTTGAGAACCTCCCAATGAGACCCAAAAGGATAAGGATGATGTGTTAAAGTATTTATGATTCTGAAATATGTAGTGTTCTCAAAGTTCTTATAAAGTTTTTTTAATTAATATCTGTCAATAGAATAAAGGACATATAAATATGGGATACATTAAGTTAAGTCTGGTTATACATATTAGAAATATGTAGTGATATTAATCTTGTTTCATATGAAGCCATAATTTATTAAAACTTGGTTCCAATATGATTTAAGTTACAAAATCTTCAGCTCATTAGCCTTTCCCAAGCTTGTTTTTCAAAGAATAATGATAGCAAAGGAAGCTGTTTGGAAATCTAGTATGTAACAGCAGCATCACTTAGTTCTCAAGCAAGGTCTTTGGAATCTCAATGGCACGGTTTACAATGCCCAGGATCAGTGGGCACTATTGTAGGTGTTTATGATTGTGGGAATTGATATCAGGATGAACTGAAAATTCCATTTTACAAGCTGACTGGCATCACAGATTTAGGATGGGCTATTGAAAAGTCTCCTTTCATTAAATATATACAAATGGGGTTCTTCAAACGTTGTCCAGCCCATAAATGGTCATGGTTAGAACACTCACTTCCTCCAGGGTGAGTTGTTAGTAAGATATTATTATCAGAGAGTTCAGCATCTTCCAGGAACAGACGAGAGGTACAAATCTTTTCCATTTTCCAGTAACCTATGGTAGTGTGAGATGTTATTAGCATTTGGTTACTTGTATGTGTTAATACATGCATGTTTATTTATTTAAGCCAAGGTATGGAACAATAATAACTCTCTCATCTCAAAGAAAAGAAAAATAATACACATACTGTATATATGAAACTTGAGTTTTAGGCAAAATACAAAATTTTTACAACATGAAATATGTTTACTTCTGCTATCTTAATGGGAAATATCTGTTTAAATAGCAATTTAAAGAATAAATACAAAACTTTATAAATAGCATAAAGTAGGTTGTTAATCACTTCTGTTCACACCCTACTGTTTTCTAATCAATCAAACCTTTTAAATGTACTTTATCTTACCCTTTCTCTTCAGATATTCAGCAATAAGGGCAGCTATATGGATGTAGCACATAGCAGCCTGCAAAAAGAGACACTGGTAAGTTTAATGTTAAAGAATTGAAACAAAAGCTAACATTTTCAGAGGATAATATTCTCTTGAATTAGAATTCTTTATTGGCCAAGTGTGATTGGACACACAAGGAATTTGTTTTTGTTGTATATGCTCTCAGTGTACATAAGGAGAATAAAATACATTCATCAAGAATAAAAAGATACAACACTTAGTGATAGTCAAGGTTACTAATAAGCTATCAAATCGTACTAGGAAACAAATAAAAACAATACGTATTACATGGAATTTGACAACTGGACAATGTAAATGGATTCCATTATTATAGCAAAAAGTCTGATATTGCAACAGTGGAAATAAAAATGTATGGTCCCTTTTACTCAATGGATTAAAGTTCTGATTAACTTGCCACCTACTGTATGAGCTGATTGCCTATTGAAGTAGACTTTGCATGGATAAATATAAGGAAATATGGGACTCAATTATACAAAATACAGTAGGTTAAAAAAAGCCTGATGATCATATATTATATAGACCACACATATGCATACACATATTCTCAAATAATCTTTATATTAGATAATTATATATAGAATTATAACTGTTTATTGTAACAACATACAGTATACGAGGACCCAGATTGTTGGGGGCAATAGGCAGACTCTGTAAACCGGTTAGAGAGGGCTGTAAAGCACTGTGAAGCGGTATATACCGTAAGTATAAGTGCTATTGCTATTCAACATATAGTATATTATTTTTTCTATTGTATTTTTAAACTTATTTTTAAAACACTTATGCATTTTTATAAGGGATATATCTTTGTGCTTTATTCCTTTAGTTTTTTTCTGTTATTATTTTAAAAAGCAATATTTTTAAAAAAATTGTTATAGGATGTAGATCATCTTAATCTTCACCAATAGTCCCAGCTCATCTGGATCGATGTATTAGTGTGAAAACTGGTGATTAAGGTATCTTTCCTGTCCATTAAGGTTTGTAAATGCCAGAAATTATCTTAAGCAGTGTATCTGGCACATTGGTTTCCAAATCAGACTAAGCCTGGAATCCAACACTACAGTATATGCATATTTTTAAAATAGGCACATGCCACCATCCTATCTCTCTATAGGATTTCACTATACCTTCACCATGGCTACGTTATATACGCTATCACCTGCAGTTGTAGGGGGGCATTATAAAAACACCCATTTACAGCAGAGCATATGCTCGTGTGGATCTGTCTCCAGGGATTCCTCAGTTACATGTTCCTTTGTTGCTGTCTTTATGAGAAATGTGAGGTGACATTCATGTATCCCATTTTACATCAACGTTCGTGCAGTATGGTGCTTATTTATCACTTCTACTCAACCAGATCACTAATATATCTTCCCAGGTTGCCCAATTCTATTTTTCTATTCATTCTACTTGTCCCATTTACAATTGAAGATTAGTGCAAATTGTAGTGATTACCATTATGATTTCTATTATATTAACATTATTGTTATTTTATACCTGCTTTTTAGTCATATCTATATATTTTACATGTAGTTTCTAAATGTTTCTGGCTTAGAGCCGAGGTGGCGCAGTGGTTAGAGTGCAGTACTGCAGGCTACTTCAGCTGACTGTTCAGCAGTTCAGCGGTTCAAATCTCACCGGCTCAAGGTTGACTCAGCCTTCCATCCTTCTGAGGTGGGTAAAATGAGGACCCAGATTGTTGGGGGCAATATGCTGACTCTGTGAACCGCTTAGAGAGTGCTGTAAAGCACTGTAAAGCGGTATATAAGTCTAAGTGCTATTGCTATTAAAGGCTGTAATAAAGATTTCTATTTTGGACAACTGGTACAAAACAAGCACTCATGTTAAAGTGCTGCTGGAAGGAGAGAGAGAAGGAGAGAGATCAGTGGGATGGGGTTGAAATGCTCAGAAAATAAATTTAATTTGTACTCTTTTAAAAAAGAAAAAATGTTCAGCTATAGCAAACAAAATCTTTCAATTACAAAAAAAGACAACCAAAATGAACTATTAAGTATGATTGTGATCTACTCTTCTTGATTCAGTATGTCCTAATAGAACCTCATAAAAGTTCCTAGAATAAAGTACCGATAATTTAAAAAACGTTAGGCATCAGAAGGTTAGCATGGCTGTTATGACAACTGCATTCAACTTACTAAGTCACAAGTTATATAGGCTATTTTGATTTCAATTTCTTATGAAAAACAGAGAACATGTACAGAATTAGGTCATATTTTCCTGCTGTCCACATTATCATTAAAGCTACTGATGGATTATGACAAGATCATGCTCCTGTATAAAGAGAAATTGTGGGAGGAGCTTAAGATTTGTTTAATGTTGTGGTACCAAGACAATCACACTGAAAATTAACACAGTGCCTGAATTTAATAATCTCCTGAGTTCCGCTACTGATTAAATGGTTCTCTGTTTTGAATGCAAACCCACCAATATGTATTTGGGTAGAATTTGTAGAAAATACCCTGCTTTAGGACACAAGTTGCTTAAATGAGTTCCTCAAATATCATGCTTGGTTGAAACAGAAAGGTGACATTGAATTCTTGTTCTTTAGGGCTTATTTCAAGCCCTTTAAAATACAAAATAATTTATCAGTTTCAGATGAGCTACCTCAGATAAGTCTCCATTTCTTGCATGAATTTTGGCCATGCTCTCCAACCAGGTCCTACGTAATTCAGGGGTACTTGCATATGAATTTGCCAAGCTGTACTGTAAGTCCACAAGCATCTCCGGATCCTTCTCATGTTCCTTCATTTGAGCCGTAGCCATTAAAACTGTTCTTATGCGTTTGGTCAAGTCTTTCACTTCTGCTGGGAAGTTACTGTTCTTTGGGAAAGAGAAATAAGGGAATTTAAGTTCACAAAATCTCTATTATCATGTTAAATGACATCTATTTGGAATAAGTCAGATAACCTGATAAATAAACGATTGTGTGCATCATAACAATGTCATAATACATTGTTTACTGTTTCCTCTTCCTAGCTATCCATGATCAAATAACTTTCTCTTTTCTTTCACTGCACATTATCTCTCCCCCCCCCCCCAGTATTGGCTTGTCATGTTTGAATAAAGTTGCAATAGATATTTCTTTATAATATCAAACTTGGGATGACAAAGGTCTTGAGAGAGTTATTATTACTATGGTTTTAATGACAGATGAATTGATATGTAATGCATTTTCTAGCAATTATATTATAACACATATTCCCATTTGGCAAAACATCTGAGATAGCAGCAAAGGAAAATATACTTCACGATCCAACCACATTTAGACAGGATACCCAGAAACTTATTTTTTCCCCCTATGGCTATCCAGCTTTTATTATTTTGATACAGAAATAATGAGGATGAACTTTATATAACTCAAAGATGGCAGACTGATTTTTAAAGACACTATAAGTCTTCCCCAGTCTTTCTGGGGAAATATCCATTGTCAGAAGAATGCAAAAAAAAAAATACTATAAGTATAAATACTATAAATAAACAGCTTAAATAAATAAATAAATTACTTTCATCTGTTTGTCTCCATTAGCAAAATTATTTGTAATTGCCAGAGAATGCTGAAATCGAGAACCTCCAATTCCTGCATCTGCAATCAGTTGGCTTACAGCCTTGATGAGCTGAAGTGATGACAAGAAAAGAGAACATGAAGACAGATCACCAAGCTGATAAACTTGCTTCTCAGAAGAACCACCAGCAAAATTTATTAGACAGCGATTGTTGTCTCAATCTCTGTCTGTGCTCAAGGACCAAACTAGTAACTTGATAGCATTAGATACTGTAGTTTTTAGCAGTTTTCCCTTTTTCTCAAATTGTTTCATTCTTATTCTTCTCTTAAGAACATGTGTAGTATAAGAATAAAATAAATAAATAAATAAATAAATAAATAAATAAATAAATAAATAAAATCTTTCTATATTAAGTATGAAGAAATTTAAATTTTGGAAACTATCCCCCCCCCCCAAATGAATCAGATACAGTTTTTGCCTGTAGGAGTCCCAATACTAGTTATGAATAGTTATGAATGAATATACACATTCTGTTAAATAGTCTTTCAGTAGGAAGGAAAATATTTTGTCTTATGAATTGTCATTTCCAAACTAATTCTGTATCTTGAGACTGAAGACCTGGAAACCATTAGATATTTCTATAGAATATCAAGATTGAAATAACAAAAGATTTTTGAAGGCATTATTATTACTGTGGTTTTTATGGTCATTATTGTTAGCATCATCATTCTGAGCATCTAACAGTCTAAAATAAAATTTAAAGTAAGAATGAAATATAACAGACGAGAGCATTCTGTGATCTGTAAGTATACTTTGTTCCCTTCTCAAATGAATAAATGCAGTAACACTATAAAATCATGAGAAATTTCAGGCAGTAATTGCTCCAAGGTGTTACCACAGTAATATTTTCTTACCTGCAAATGAGACCTTACTATTGACTTTTGCTTATTAAATTCAAAGTTCTTTCTCATGAAAAAATAAAGCAGAGCAGAGGCTTCCATCTGTGTTGATTGTGATCTGTGATTACAACACTTAAGAATCTCATAACAGAATGATCCACACAAGTCAGCTTGCCCTTGGAAGAAGGCTGATGGAAACTATAAAAACCAAAACAAAAGCATCAATACACATCTCTCATGCGCAATTCCCCATAGTAGCAATTATCAACAATCTTACACTTTTGCAAACAGGTTACATAGCAAGTGAATTCGTTCTTGCCGAAAGTATACAACTTTAAAACCAGAATATATAAATTGTAAGGGACCTTAAACAGTAGATCATATATTTCAACTGTCTGCTAGGTACAGGAATCCATTAAACCATCTCTGGTGAGTGGCCACCATATTTGAAAATTTCTTTTTAGGAATTTTATACAGATTGTACCATTAGAAATAGAAATAGAGTTGGAAGGGACCTTGGAGGTCTTCTAGTCCAACCCCCTGCTTAGGCAGGAAACCCTACACCACTTCAGACAAATGGTTATCCAACATCTTCTTAAAAAAACGTCCAGTGTTGGAGAACCCACAACTTCTGGAGGCAAGTTGTTCCACTGATTAATTGTTCTAACTGTCAGGAAATTTCTCCTTAGTTCTAAGTTGCTTCTCTCCTTGATTAGTTTCCACCCATTGCTTCTTGTCCTGCCCTCAGGTGCTTTGGAGAATAGTTTGACTCCCTCTTCTTTGTGGCAGCCCCTGAGATATTGGAACACTGCTATCATGTCTCCCTTAGTCCTTCTTTTCATTTATTAACACCTCTTATTTCCTCATACTTCTAATTTTCAACTGGAATTTCCTCATTTTTAATTTCAACCCCTTGGTCCTTATATTGTCCTCAGTTTGAACAGAGAACAATCTATCCAGTTTTGCTGATGATGACCTTTTAATTATCTGTAGAACATTACACTATCTCCTCTTAGAAGTCAAACAGGCCAAACTCTAGTTTCTTCTCAAAATATCATAAAACTTAGAAATAGAAGTCATGGCTCTGCCTTTTGCTGCAAGTTATCTTTTCAGAAAAGGTTTGTTATCTCTCAACAGCCAACTGAGAAGGATGAAAGAGAAGAAGGGATTCTTACAAATGAGAAGCCATATATCGTCTTACCTTACTCACAAACAATCTCAAAGCAGCAAATACATGCTTGAGAGCTGCTGCAGAGTTATTGATTTGTAAAAATAACAGGTAAGTATCAAAAACTTTCTTCATCATTGTATTCTGGCAATCTGACTGTTGCAGTTGTCTCTGAAAAGTAACAAATACATTTCAGCTTTTTAAATTTAAACTGTTGGGAACTTTTATTTCCTCCCTCCCCCGCTTTTTCTTTTCTTTTCTTTTCTTTTCTTTTCTTTTCTTTTCTTTTCTTTTTGTCCAAATATGAGCAGGAATTTTTAACATTTTTAATATTAGTTAAGTTTTTCAAAGTTTCTTAGAATGGTTTTGTTCTTGCATCAGACCATCATTCTCTCCTCTGCCAAAACTTCATTATTATTTTGGTAATGATGGTGGTGGTGGTTTAGGATCTCTTTTACCCAGCACTACAAGCTATTTTTACAGCTTGTAGTGCACATATTTTGGAGATAGAGGACCTTAGTTTCAATTCTAAGCAAATCCTAAAAAGGCTAAGGTAGTTTTTTGTCTGCAGTACTAATATGCTACATCATTCCCAACCTGGTATACTAAAGAATTCTATAAAAAGGCAACTGATAGCCTGGAATAGGGATATTAGAAACCATAGTAAAACATGTTTGGCAGTGCCAGGCTAAATGGACCAGTGAAATGACTCTGTACTCTTTATCAGACTCATTTTGAAAGCTTCATTCATAGGCAGTCTGCATATATGAAACATTTCACTTGTTGATTCTGTGCTTCCATAAAATAACAGCTTAGCATAAATTATAGACATTGTGACTTTCATGCGCTAAAATCAGGGTTGAAATTCTACTGGTTCGGCCCGGTTCACCAGAACCGGTAGTAAAAAATGCTTTTAAAAAGTAAAAAAAAAAAGGTTCCCACAATCGGGCGGCACAGCTGATTGTCACAGCTGATGAACTTTTTTTTTACTTTTTTAAAAGCATTTTTTACTACCTATTCGCCTGAACTGGTAGTAAAAAAATGCTTTAAAAAGTAAAAAAAGAGGTTCCGAGGATCAGCTGTTTGACAATCAGCTGAGCGGGGGATCGGAACCTTTTTTGTTTTTTAACTTTTTTAAAGCATTTTTTACTACCTATTCTCTGAATTGTGACTCTGTGAGGTTCCTGCTTGTTGCAGGGGCCATTTTGTGTGAAGTCAGCTGCTGCTGCATTGTGTGTGAGGCCGTTGTGTAGCTTTTGTGTTGTTTGTGTGTGAAGTGTGAAAGTTGGTTTTTGAGCTCTTTGTGGCTCTGTGAGGTTCCTGCTTGTTGTTGCAGGGACCATTTTGTGTGCTTTTGCATTGTGTATGAGTCAGTTGTGTGGCTTTTGTGTTGTTTGTGTGTGAAGTGTGAAAGTTGGTTTTTGAGCTCACCCGGTCATATGACCATGACCACCAAGCCATGCCCACCCAGTCACATGACCACCAAGTTACACCCACCAAGCCACGCCCACAGAACCGGTAGGGAAAATTTTTAGATTTCACCACTAGCTAAAATGTTACCTGATGATTCTGAGTGAAAAGACATAACAGATCGAGTATAGAAAGGCAAACTTCTGTTGCGATGTTGGCTTCCATATCTACATAACTCACAAGATCTGTTTCATTAGAAGTGCCTACAACCAAATAAATGTTACAGAAAAAATGTTAAGTCATCTACAAATGACAATAGTCACTGATGAACTACCACCTGTCTTAAATATGTTTCAACAGAAAAGTAGGGTTTCTTAGCAAGTTTTACTCTGAAATTGCTACTGGATTTCGATATTTGGTTTCAATATTTTCTCTAAGGACTTATTTTTAAGGAATTATTTTATAAAACATGCTTAAATAAATCATAATATACTTGTCTCTAGATGAAATGCACTGATCATTTTTCACATTAAAATTTTATTTTCATATAGCAGTTTGAATCCTTCCTATTTACTTTTTGGATTTGGTTTTGGACATATATTTCACCTCCATCTCCCTTCTTCAAAATGTCAAAGAAATGAGTTATTTGAAAAATATAATATTAATTTGAGGAATAAAAGCAGATCTTGCAACAGTGCACTCACTTGATACAATTTAACATTTTTGTTGTGGTTGTAAGATTCACATAAAAATGAGATGGTTGGCTATACAAATTGAGCAAATGAATAAATTTTGTGAGGTTTTTTAAGTTTTTTAGGGCTGAAAAGTCAGGATACAAATAGTAAATAAATATATGTATCTAAACTCTATACCAAATTTTAATTCTGAATAAATTATACACATAAAATATATTATAATATTTATTTTTTTAAAATCCTATTTATGTTTATTTGTTCTTATAAACTTGTCTTTTTAAAATACATTTTTGCATATTTAAGAATGATGGAAAGCAAGAAGGGATTTACAAAGCAAGATTTACATTTCAATGAATTAATGCACATGATTATCAATAAATAATAGGATGCTAATTAATCAACCTAATTTTTATCATTTTATAAATTACATGCATAGGAAAAAATTATGGTAATGAGTACAGATATCAGAACTACATTAAAGTTATTGCTTTTATGTCTAATTTTTATGCTAAAATGATAGAGTGAAATTGTCTTAATCATATACAACAGCTGGCCTTCACTCTTAATGTTCCATAACAACTGAACAAGCATAAATGACAAGAACATGGATGAGATCATAAAAAGAATATTTATACATATGCAAAAGCATAAAATTCACAAGAATACACAACATAATCTAGGAAAACATGAAGTACTTTTCTATAGATATTGAGATCTGGTAAATGTTTTCACTCTGTATATATAAAATTGAATAATGAGATAACAAAACATAATAGCTATCATTATCTCACATTATTTACATAACATTGAATGGAGAATGTTATTTCATTAAGTACAACAATAGTCCCATTAAATGTTCAGCTACAAAATCTCCCGTTATACTTACTTGGAATGGTACTATCTATCATCTGTAGGAGTTTATGATTGGAAAGGGCATTTTTCCCACGGATTATTGGTAAAGTTTGGGATCTATGATGCTTGTGAACCTCACTGCTGGAAGCAGAATGTCCCCTGAAAAATGACAAAATAGTGCTTCAGGCATATCCCCAAAGCTTTTCCAAATCTTAGTTTAGACAGATTTGTTTTCTATCTTCTGTACTGCATCATTTCCAGACATGAATATTTCTAAGTAAGTAGTAGATCAGATTTAAAACTTATTACACAATATATGGACGGAATTATACTAAGCCTTGCTAAAAGAAATTAATTAGATAGAAATTGTTCACATGTTAGTGGAACAAAGCTCTAACAAGTCAGTGGTATGTCTATCAAAAGTCTTGTAGGTATACCAAGGGATTCTTTTGAGCAGTAGAGAGCTAACTCCTGGTATCTTAGGGGAATTAAAAAATTATTTGTACTCTTCTCGATTAGACCCAATGGCAATGCTGCAATGATAGTCTGGTATTCATAGTTATGTACATCTGAAGGCATAAGATATCTAGAAAAGTAAATTATTAAAAGGGGTATTTGGCACCATGGAGTCTAATTAGAAATTTCAACATGGGCTTTTAAAAAAGACCTATTTTGGTGGGAACTTTGAAGGTCACATTTAAGAAAATTGCTTGGCATGTTTACAAATAAAATGCAAAGTGTTATATTTTGGGTATATATATCTTAACATCTTAATAAAAATACAATTGGGCCATTAATATTTAACCTCATAGATTTTTAAAGTAAGAATCTCTCATGCTCTTATAAGGTGGATTGGCAATACGTTTTAAGAGCTTATTCTAGTGATTTTTTACAGTGAAGTAATGGTGGAAATTTGACACACTGCAGCTGCTATGTTTTTGTTACAGTGAGACTTGATACTGATGATTAGATGAAGCAATTACAATGCATCATTATGGAAAGCTTCCTTCTGCCCTCCCCCCCACGTCTAGCCGTAAAATGAAATCAGTGTTTATTTTGAATTGCAGAGCAAGGCAATGCATTATTTTTCATCCTGCTGCTTTGAATGCATCCATATGCCATGACACAAGGAGATTATATTGGCAACTGTTGTTTTTACATTCACTGTCACTGAACAAACTAGTTTTCTAAGAACTAAATATCATAGTACATACACAACTGAATAAAAAAGCTCAGCACTTTCTAACATCTGATTTCAACATATCAAAAAAGTCTAGCACTTGAGTTTTACTTTTGATTTTGGACACTTATAAATACATATGTTTTCACATTTTGGGGGAAAAGTATCTATTAATTACATTATCAATATTATCACTAGCATTTACCTGCTGCTGAATTCTTCCAGATTCTCAATGGTGTACAACGACTGTATATGTACTTAGCCTCTGTTGGGCCATCATGGCTGTTTTGCATTAACCCTCCATTTATTTTGTTAAATCTTACCACTGTGGTAGAAGCCCAGAAGTTTGACAGGATGAACTGGAGCCTTTCAATGTTCCATTATTCCGGGTGGTCTGAGCAAACTTAACTGCAGCAGCAATTTTCCTGATAAAAGAGAATAAAATAAAAACTGTATTATAATATCATTTATTACTATAAATATTTTTGAAAATTTATCAAAAAAGGTCTTGCTACTGGTATCACATTTATATCAGAATCATATTCTATTATCAGAAAACAGGTCTCATAGTTAAGAATTCTTATGAAAACTTTATAGTAGGATTTCCAAACACAATCCATATTATTTATCTCATTACACTAGACTTCATTGAAGTCAATTATGTTTTATACTTGCAGCCTGTTCTTATGCAAAGGTTTATGGGCACCTAGTGAAAATTCACAAAAAGCATTTATTTTGGAACTTTGTGATCTAGGATTCATTGTAATTCATACCCATGCTCATCTGTAGATTCAATACACACAAATACTAAAGTTTCTTGCGGTTACACATTAAATTCCACATATCCTTCAAATATTTTGCTACTTTGTTCGATGAATAAAACATTACCTTACTATATTTCGTTTTCCTAGGTATCTGAAATTCTGAAGGCAAACCCTAAAAGATAAAAAGATGGAATAATCTCAAATGGTTTTCCTTCACAGCATTAATTTACTTCTCTCACAAAACATCACAGCTAGATTTTGGTATAATCCTGATGAGAATTCTATTAGTAAAATCATTCAGGTAAATGACCACAATCATGCTAGTTTCATGCAGCACCTGTTCTTTCTACCCTTTTCCCACAAAAACCAAACTTCACTATTGCATTTAGCAGACAGATATTTGCTTTATAAATAGTTTATAGATTTCCCAAGCAATGAAAAGAAATGCATTTCCAAACTCCAATTGTTGTTTCGTTAAATTGTTCTTGTACAATATCAAAAGTGATTGCATGAAAACTGTCCACTCATAATAGTAAAGCTAAAGACACTATTTGGAATACCCTTGAGTGAAGCTGTTACTCATTTGCTACTATGCTACTACCCTTCAGAAAGACCTTGACTATGTATCAGAATGGTCAAACAAGTGGCAACTTCAAATCTCAATCAACAAATGCTTTGTCTTACACATTGGCAAAAAGAATCAGAACACTAAATACAAGCTTGGAGGACACGACCTTGTAGACGACCCTCATTCTGTCAAGGATCTTGGAGTACTCATATCTAATGATCTAAGTGCCAAAGCCCACTGTAACAACATTGCCAAAAAGGCACTAAGAGTAGTCAACTTAATCCTGCGTAGCTTCTTCTCTGGCAACATTACACTGCTAACTAGAGCATACAAAACGTTTGCTAGACCAATTCTCGAATACAGCTCACCTGTCTGGAACCCGCACTGCATATCGGATATTAATACAAT
>QLTV01001459.1:1827991-1850969 GCA_003457575.1 Thermophis baileyi
TATATATATAAATGTATATAAAGAAGAGGCTTATATAATTAATTTGCATTCAAATGATTCAATTAACAAATATTAGAAAGACAATTACAGTTTTGTAGAACTCATTGTTTTAACTGATAAGTCTGTTAATGTTGCAGTTTAAGTTATAAATCAGTAGTAACTTCTGTTAATCTGTACCTGATGTATTATAGTAATATTTTCTTTAGTACTTTGCAAGATGAAGTAGATATTGAACTTACTGCTGAGTTTAGCTATCCAGAAATAACAAGTTACTATCACTCCAAACATGTCTGCCAGTCAAATTTGTAGGAGAATAATTCCACTTCAAACTTGAGCTCAGTGTAGAGTAGTAGATAATTTTTAAAATGCTAGAAATGGAATTTTATAATGCCACATTTAATAACTAAGACTGCAAATTGTACTTAGGCTTACCTGATGCATGAAACTGCTGGGTTGCTTCTGATGGTGTGATTGGATCTTGAATGGTGTGGTAGAAATATATGGAAAAGGGGAAGAAAAAAAAATAAAGAAAGAAAGGCACATTTAGATATATGACGATGCTAATTGTAAAGGTATAATTTTATGGTGTCATATTCATCCAGCCACACTTCTTGAAACATACTGATTAGAAATAGTGCTTTTGGATTGGCTATTTTGAGATCAGCTCCAATTATTCTGGATGCTAAGCTTTTTTAAAGGAAGGGATTATTTTATCTTTTTATGGACTTTGCACAGTGGTTTGTGTGAAACTGATGGTGTAAAAGTATTGTAGACAAAGCAAACATTTAAGATTCAACAGGACCAATGAAATAATCCTTTCTTGTTAATCTATGTAGGGACAAATGATACTGCAGAGAGCTACTACAAGCATATTGGTGTGAACATTGAAAGTCTAGGAAGGACACTCTTCCAGGTGATGGAAGGTGACTGGAAAGAGAAAGAAGCATATTGTAAGTGACTATTCAAGATACAATCTCAAATACGAATATAAATGGTGACAGTGAGAGACCATTTCTATCCATGTTCTAAACTAATTGAATTGTTAACTGAACAATTAACTAAAGTGTTGGCATGGAATCAGCTGCACCTCAAAGAACTAGTAAAATGTGTTTAGCCAAAACATAGCAGACTTAATCTGGAGCACTTTAAACTGGATCTGAAGGGGCTATGTGGCAAAAAAATAAAAAAAAATAAAAAAAATGGAAGAAAAACAACACATAGAGACTTGTGCAGTGTAGAAGAAACAGAGTACTGTAATTGGACAAAGGAAACTAAGAATGAAAAATCAGAAAAGATATTAGGTCTTAAAGTTCACACCCTTCCTTCCTTTCTGCTCATGACAGAAAATAAGATAAATGACTTAACAAGAAAAATGAAGATCAGTTGAGATACCAAAAAGAACATTTGGGTTAAACATGTGGAAAATCAAATAAAATCAGTGCTGTTGTTGGTGTCTAATATTGCTCACCCAACCATGAGGGAGATAAGGATATGGCTTTTTTAAAACAAATTGCAAATATTTTTAAGAGGCCTAAAGTAAAAATAGTGATGACTTTACTGATTACAAGTATTTGCACACCACAATTCCTGTTGGTTTACACCATAAACAAAAGCAAAGTAAATATAAATATAAAGCAGCTGAAGTAAAGTAACCAGTTACTGAAATAGTGGCTCAGTTCACCATTAAATCCCACCTAATTAAAACAGTTTGATAATTTTGCAGAAATGTAATGATAAAAACCCAAGACATTGTAAACCAACAGTTAGAACAATTAATCAGTGGAATGTCTTGCCTCCAGAAGTTGTGGGTGCTCCAACACCTCCAGTTTTTAAGAAGAAATTGGAAACCCTTTGTCTGAAATGGTACAGGATTTCCTGCTTGAGCAGGGGATTAGACTAGAAGACCTCCAAGGCAGCAGTTGCTCCCGGTTGCTCCCGGTTCAGACCGATTCTTAGAACCGGTAGTGATGGTAGCGGGAGGCTCCGCCCACCCACCTGAGACGCTTCTGCGCATGCACAGAAGCATTGCATGTGCTTGCGCGAACCGGTAGTAAAGGGTTTTAAAACCCACTACTGCTCCAAGGTTATTCTGTTAACTACTTCATCTACCACAGAGAAAGTTTCTCTCCTTTAGGCCTAATGCCCCTCATTTATTTGATGGAAAGAGTCAAATTTTAATAATCGAATGTAAGGTTTTCAATTTCAAAATACCTTTTATTTTAGTACTATAAAAAGTTGTCAGGCAATTTTTAAATTCATGATTCAGAATTTATGCATTTTTGCTGTTTTTTTAAAAAAACGCTAAAATAATAACTTAGTTACTAAAATTACATTTACTCATACTCACAATTGTAGTAAACCAATTTTATCAGAAATATGAAATTTGCATGTTCACCTTAAATGTATTTATATAATACCAAAACCCTAATATTTTTGTGACCTTTATTACTAAGTATATATACTTAAAATTGAATACAGTTTCTTTTGTCTTATAATAAATTTTATATAATATCATAAATGCTTACCTGGAATGTTTGCAGATTTCAGGGGTAGGCAGAGAGGAATGAAGTGTTCATAATTACATACTTCTTGAAGAAAATCAAATTTATACTGGAACAAAATCTGAAAGTTTGAGATGATTATCAGGTGATTTATCTTCATTTATTACATGCATGTACATACATTAATCTATCTGCATAACTACATGAAATAATAGTTATCCAGGATAATGAATGTACATGTTTATTTATATGCATGTGAAACTATTCTTTTCATGTAAGAGAATTTTTTTTTTTAAAATGAGAAATTAATTGTAGCAATACTAAACTAATAAAGGGAAGGAAATCCAGTAGATAAATAATTGCTTAGATTAGATTGAATAAGAAACACATGCATTTCCCTGCTAAAGGACTGCTAAATGAGCAAGCAACAAAAAATTTCCAGTGAAGAGATCTACGTTTTCATTGAGAAACATGATTTGATAGACTGACTTTTTATTTTTTGTAAGAGCATAAAAAACCGAAATCAACTACACATTATGGGGAAGCAGCATATTACAAAGATTTTTTTCTGTTAACTTCTTTGTAAAGTGATCATAAAACTTTTATCCAACAAAAGGAAACAAATACAGTATTCTGGGAAGATCTATTCTCTCTCTTTTTTTTTCTGATTCTGATAATTTCTAAAGTAAAAGGAAAAATTGGCATAATTGCAAACATATATTACTTTATTTACCTTGTCATCACCTGGTCCAAACATGCTTATATAGTTATTGATTAATTTAAATACAAATCCACGATCCATAAATGTGAAACATCGCTAAGAGAAAAAAATTGAAATAATTATAATTATTTCCCTAAGACTTTTATAGAAAAAAGTTAATAAGGAATATCATCTTGGCAAACTGGCAATAAATGATGAAGATCAAATGTTAAAGTCAAATACTCAATTTAATAGTTTTCTGATTAATCTAAATATCAATTTATATCAGTGGCAATATGAAATTAAAATATTTTGTACTGTTTTGAATAAATAAGCAGTATAAAGCACATTCTCTACAAAACTTACTAAAGATGTAAATATGTTCCAATGAAACAGATCCTATTTGTCAAGAAAAGTTGTGTTTCTTGAATTTTTGGCTATGAAATGCATTCTGAGCCATGGTGGCACAGTGGTTAGAATGCAGTACTACAGGCTAGTTCTGCTGACTGCTGGCTGCAGTTCGATTTTCACCAGGCTCAAGGTTGACTCAGCCTTCTATCTTTCCAAGGTGGATAAAATGAGGACCCAGATTGTTGTGGGCAATATGCTGACTCTGTAAACAGCTTAGAGAGGTATGTGAAGCACTGTGACAATGTTGTAGTTTTAATAAAAGGTTATCTTCTTTATTATAAAGACAGTAACTATTGTATATTCTTTTTTGGTGAAAAAGTATTCAAATGTTTCTTCTTTTGCTGTTTGGGTATGAACTTTCAGCACTGCCATGCCCAGTCTTCATCAGTGTACTAATGTTATAGTTATGTACTAACATAACATAACTAATGTTTCATGTTATGCAAACAGCATAGAGAAATATTTACTTTATGCTGTCCTTGATAGCTCCTTGCTATCAAAATGATTGCAAGGATTGTGGATTCTACAAAGTACAAATAGGTTAATGGTTATTTATACTAAATACAACTTACCTTCAGAAACCTGCCAACACTGTGGCTTGCATTCTTTGTCTCTTCAAAAGCTTCTATGTGTTTCCAAATAACATGATCTGATATGTTCATTACAAGTTTATCTAGTTCAGTTTTGTATGATTCTGGAAACCTCTGAGTACGAGGAATCTGGTGGGACAGAAAATGGCTTCTTCAAAATTAGAAACTGATCTAGACAATACTCAATATTCCAAAATGTTTCCTTCCCCTCTCCACACAACGAAATTGGAGGAGTTAGTGAAATTGCTCCTGATTAAGTGATAAGAGGCATCATTCTGATGAACAGTTTAATGATGGCATTTATTTATTCAGAAAATGTATTCAGCACTTAACGCCTTCATAGTACTGGATGCTTGCAAAGTAGATGCAACTAAGCCTCAATTAAAATGTTATCGTTAAAACAAGATGTAGGAAAATAAATACAATTTGAGAAATGTCTTAATTTGTAGCCAGAGGATCACTTATTTCAATTCCAGTGGCAATTTCTTTCACGGCTATATCATGGGGAAAGCCAAATCACTGTTGTAATGATTAATTGGTGACTTAAAGTGCTGCATAGATTGTATGAAATAGGCAGTCCTATAAGCAGTTGGTCTAAATTTTATTTTGAGATATTTAGGTTCAATGCTGTTCAGAACAGATTTCTTGTCCAGATAAATTGCATTGATGTAACTGCATTTATTAACAACCACCAGCTGCAGAAAGTGTTGCCCACCCATATATCCTCCCCCAGCCCCTCTGTGCTTGCACCATATTGGCCACTCACACATTCCATGCACCCTTCATGCCATTACTGTCATGCACACCCTCCCCAACATGTACTGCATTCTTACACTCCCACATACCATACCCCTAGAGCACCCCTTCACCTCATGCCCCACCCCTTCCTACACTTTCCCCATACCCTGTGCTCCCTCCACCATCCAGCTGCAGCCACTTACTTGCCTGGCTGTGACTTGCAACTTCCTGACAGCTTCCTCCTTGACTTTGGTTGTGGGAAGCTGGCAAGAAATTGCCTCATCTAATGAGAATGAAATTTGGTTAACAACAGCAACTGTGACTGCAGGGATTGCTATCACTAAATGATACAGTTGTGCTTTATGACCACATCACTTAGTGAAAAAAATTCTAGTCCCAACTGCCATTGTAAGTTGAGAAATACTTGTATTTGTATCTATATGTTGCAGTTTTCTCCCCCAGAACTCTATTCATCTGTCAGTGCTACAGTCTTTGACTGGGACAATCAATAATTTCATGAATATCTAAGAAGGGTAACTTGGCAGTCATCATATACACTAATGACAATTTTGTAAATCCTAACAAGTAAGTCAAGTACTTAAGAATATAGCTTTGTCAGGATTTTTTTTAAAATAAAAAGCACTTAGAAGAGAACCCAAAAACATCATCCGAATGTAAAGATCTCTTCACCATTGCCAAACAATCAAGAGAAGCAACGTTTAGCAAAAAGTTAGTCTTGTTCCCTGAAATAGAAGGGATTTGAGGATTGACACTCTTTCTTTAAATGAAAAACTGAAGTTGATTTCATGGTTAATGGTTGGTTACCTATGCAATTGATTATATATAAATGCACAATCTGTCAAAATAATCCCCTACCCGATGAAGATTATGGACCATAGTCTACCATGCTGGTCCAGAGCATGTTGATACTTTTTATTTCTCTAAGCGAGTACTAAACCTGGATCTCTTCACTCCTAGTCTATTGAGGAAAGTATTTTATTTTAATAATCATAGGATATTCTCTATTCCAAATGTTAACTCCCTTACTATCTCAGCTATCCCTTAACCATTAACACAAAATCCATGTTCTATCAAGATTGGAAACTATGGGAGATATGTTGTAACAAAGTCAGCTATCAACTGACAAAACAAGTACCAAAACCAAGAACCTGTTCAGTCACACTTCCCCATACCAAAAAATAGGCTGGATCCCTATCTACACCATCTACACAACAAAAGGCAAACCAACAAACACCAAGAAAGACAATTAAGATTGACCTATTGACAGAATCACATACTAGAACCAGTTTGTAGGCAATCCACACTCATCCAACCCCCCCCTAGAACCATCACATATGCAACCCATACTCCCCAAGCCCAGTCCCCCTATAAAAAGTCTTGGAACCCCATTTTTCTCTGTAACTACCCCCAAGAACAAGCCCTTTTGTTGTTGGGAAATAAACAGATCAACTTCCTTTCCACCAGCAGCGTACCTTGTGTCTTATTTGCCTGCGTTCTCCTGGCTCAAGGAAAGGGATCCAGGAAAATTCTTTCAATACTACCATATTCACTATATCATATTGACACTTTCTAATTGATACTGAATTAAAAAGCCTGTTATCTTTTTACCGTACAGCAACATTTACGGTGCCTCAAGATGCCTATATAAATTTGTACACCACTACAATCCAGAGACTCTAAGAGCTTTATGGTGTATATAATATAATAACAACCAAAGATAGTAGAGCCTAAAGTCAATGTATATGAAAATCAAATATACCAGGGGTGGGTTCCTCCCGGTTCGGACCGGTTCTCCCGAACTGGTAGAGGCCCGCTGGTAACATCACGATGATGTCACCAAACTGGATCGGTCGGTGCCGGTCCGTGGGGGCCGCCATCTTTATTTTTGAATTTTTTTATTTTTTTTATTTTTTTAAAAAAACTTTTTCCTTCTGAGCATGCGCAGAAGCCAACTTCTGGCACTGTGCATGCGGTCGCCATCTTTTTTTCAGCTTTGTTGTTGTTGTTTTTTTGGATTTTTTGTTACTGCGCATGCGCACGCACACACCCACGTGGCGCAGGAGGGAGTGAACCGGCAGCGAGGTAAGTTGGAACCCACCTCTGATATATACATTAATGTATCATTGCACTCTTTGAAGGATATGATAACACTTGGATGATTAAAATATTCTTAAATAAGAACGTTTAAATATTGATAACACTTATTATGTAGTGCATAATAGCATAGAGTCTTACCTGTACTCTCTTTGTGTAAACCAAATGCTGTGCCATTGATTTTAATATAATTGCAAAAAAGAACCAGGAGTGCTAAAAATAAATAAATATATTGCATTAACACATATACTATACTTTGCAGTTTTATTTTTTCTTTACAAAAAGCTCCCCAAAAGTGGGCTTTTCCATATGTGCTGAGACTACCGTTTCCATAAAACCTAAGCAAAGTGGCTGAAATTTGCTAGAGCTGTATTTCCCAAATATTTGGAAGGCATAAGATTAGAGAAGAGAGAACTGAATTCTAATCTATGGAGCAACCTGAGTCACTTCTGAATAGACTCTCTGTACATAGATAAAGTAATTTATTATATTGCTTTTTTACTTCTTCAGGTGGCCTTGAAAAGCTGCTTCTCTGGCCTGGGGAAACTCACCAGAATAGATTGGCAATGGCAAGGGACTAACTGAGTAATTAATAAATGCATTGTTTCTCCTTTTCCAGTTGGAATTTATATCTGAATCTCATTTAACTCTTTAAAATCTAAGAAGTCCATCCATTATTTGAATCTGAATTCAATTTACTGTATAAAAACCAAAACCATTCTTCTCTCTGCCACTTTAGTGCTGAATTGGTAACAGTTTATAAGGAATATGCTTACTCAATCTGTTAGCAAGAAGCTGCATTTATGTGATGCATTTACCAATATCAGTGTCCTTCAACATCACCACCATCTTCTTGCTTTTAAATCCTAATATTTTGATTCAGGCTCCCATATTAACTTCTTAGCTGTTCTCTTAAGCAATCCTTTCCCCCAGCTACAGGGATCGGACAACAAAGTGACATCATAAAATAAGAACATATAGCAAAACAGAGTCTGTTTGATGTGATGAATAAGTTAGAAAGCAGGATACTGTGAGTTTTAATCCTATCTGAAGCACAAGCCAGCTAAGTGACCTTCGGCCAGTCATTTTCTCTCAGCCCTGGGAATGAAGCATTGACAAACTACAACATCCCCCCTCCCAAAATGCCTGAAAAACTCCAAAGACTAGTCCAGGCAGTCACCAGGAGTCAAAAACTAACTCAAAGAAACAAAAGTGAGGAAAGCAATAACCTATAAAAGCTTCCCTGACATTTTAGCTCATGAATAAGAATACATTTCACCTTTAGAACAAGTTTCACAGTCCTTTGATCATTTGACTGCAACAGATCAGTTATATTCTTGGCCAGTTCTTCATGAACAGTCCGTTCTTCAAATGTCTTAGTTTTGAATACATACTAAAAGTATAATATAAAAATGCAGGAAAACAGTTAATAGTGACAACATTAGGTCTCATTGACTCCATGCAACACAAATCATTTACATCATATAGTACCTGACAGTTATATAGCCAATGCTAGGAAAATATTTATGGTGCAAGACTATTAGTCTTTTGCCTCTAGCCTTCTATTGATTTGAATGTAATGAAACTAAGAAACTATACTTTGTACACAATCATCTCCTTAACCACTCAGAAGTACATCCCTTTAAAGATAATGAACTCATTCCCAAGTCTGCATCACTTGCCTGAAAATAAATCCTTCTGAACTCAGTGAGATATATCTCTGATTAAATATATATGAGATTGTGTTATGAACATTTTATATTATGCAGAAAGGTGTGGTGTATACCAAAATCAAAAATATATATCTCAGGCAATAAATACTCTAACCTGTCAACAAATGCTTAGCAATATGATCATGACTGCATAGCAGTGTTTCTCAACCTTGGCATTTTATGATGTATGGATTTCAACTCCAAGAATTTCCCAGCCTCTTAACACTGCTGTATAGGCACCAATTCCTATTCCATTTTTATATTAAAGTTTATTACCACAATCATTATATTTGATAGGTTCAGACTATCATGGGAAAGTTTCTTTGTCATTATTTTTGTGTTTGCTTACTTACTTATTTTTTTTAATAACACATTCAACACTTTCCTAATGAGACTGAATACATCGTGGGATGTGGGAAAAATACATATAAATATTGAAACATTATTCCTGCTAGCATGGAAGTATTAGCATCTGCAGTTATCTTGCACATGCACCATTCTTTTGCTCTAAACATCAGCCAATCTGGAAATGTATGAAATGTGGTGACATTTAGTCTTATTCTTGAATGTAGGACGACTAAGCAAAACAATCACTCGACCAATGTTGTTTTGAACGTATTAATAAGAGAATACATTTAGTGACAGCTACTTAAGCACTCACACAGTTTAGTTTGTTTACATGTGTAGAGCATTGTCCACAACATTTTTGGATTTTCATCAGCATTTTCTCCAAAATAATGCTGCTATAAATGGGACTTGTAAATAAGAATTCTGTGTTACATATATTTTGAAGTAGCATTAATTTTATATCATCTTAAGAAAGATACAGATAAAAATATGTTGAATGAAATTTGATGCTACAACAAATGCAAGGTTGCTACTTCTGTCTCATTCATGGTGACTAGAGACATTCAACACATGACGTGATGCCATCATGCAGAATGACAGGATCATGCTTTACTTGGGAGAGGAGAAAAGTAGATTTGAATCCAGCAGCTTTTTTTATTCTTCTGGGACATCAAATTTAATCTAGAGTACATTACTATTATCACTACTACAACTTCTGAAGAGTTCAAACACATTTACTGTAATAATATCTCTGATTATTATTTTCGTATAGAGAGAGCATGATGACTAAAATTGAGAGATTTTACAAAAGCAGCTTAGATTCATCATCAGTATTCCTTAATCTAAACATGTTAAGATACTTCAACTGTGTTATACTATACTTTGTTACTTCTGAAATGCATGAGATTCAAGAAAATAATAGTAAATATTAACATTCTTCAGAATACTGTTTAACTTCAGGATGGTTATCATTTAAATTCTTCATCTCTCTAATGAATGGTAATTTTCTTAAAAAAAATTCTTGATATATTATAGTTCTCTACTGTAATTGTTCAATTGCAAAATTTTAAAAAGCTGCAGAGATTACAATTTAAGGTTGATTAAATTGTTGCTAAGTTTCCTCCTGAGAGGCATACATACATGCAAAATGACATGTTAAAATACAATAAAAATAAAAATTAACATTTTGAAGCTATAGGCAATTGCTTGGGAGAAGGCCTATTGAATTCAGTGAGACTTATTTCCGAATATAATATGATTGGAATTTCATTATGCAAAACAACAACAACAATGAAATTGTTTTATTGCAATAAAGATGTAGCCATTCAGTTTATTATAAATTCAATTTATGTTATGACACTTAGATTGTAGAAAATGTAAAAGGATATATATTCGGATAATAACAGGGAACGCCCTATCAAATCCTGTACCTGTTAACAGCGGTGTCCCCGAAGGCAGCGTTCTAGGACCAACACTCTTTATAATCTACATAAATGACCTTTGCGATCATATTATAAGCAACTGCGTCCTCTTTGCCGATGACGTAAAACTATTTAACACCACCGACAATACTGCTACCCTTCAAAAAGACCTTGCCTTTCTGTCAGAATGGTCAAACAACTGGCAACTCCAAATCTCAACCAACAAATGCTCTGTATTACACATTGGCAAAAAGAATCATAACACAAAATACAAACTGAGTGGACACGACCTTGTAGATGACCTTCACTCTGTCAAGCACCTTGGAGTACTCATATCTAATGATCTAAGTGCCAAAGCCCACTGTAACAATATCACCAAAAAGGCATTAAGAGTTGTAAACCTAATCTTGCATAGCTTCTTCTCCGGTAATATTACACTACTAACCAGAGCATACAAAACATTTGCTATACCAATTCTCGAATACAGCTCATCTGTCTGGAACCCGCACTGCATATCGGACATTAATACAATTGAATGTGTCCAAAGATATTTCACGAGAAGAGTCCTACAATCCTCTGCTCGCAACAGAATATCATATAACACCAGACTTGAAATTCTGGGCTTAGACAACTTAGAACTACGCTGCCTTCGGTATGACCTAAGTGTAGTTCATAAAATTATCCGCTACAGTGTCCTACCTGTCAATGACTACTTCAGCTTCAACCACAACAATACACGAGCACACAATAGATCAGGGGTCACCAACCTTTCGGACCTCAAGGACCACTAAATTCTTAATGTTAAATCCCATGGATCACTAATATGATCTGCCTAATGACTGGCTGGGTGGGCGTGGCTAGGTGGTTATGTGACTGGTTGGGCGTGGCCAAATCGATGTCACTCACGTCGAGGGGCACCTCGCCAGCCTCTATTCACCCACTCCCCTCCAAGCCACTCCTTGCCTCCATGCCCAGGCTCCCTAGGGCCCCAACAGGAAGCAGTTGTGGCAGCTAAGCAGCCATCACGAGAAAGAGTTGGCAAAACAGCTGGCTCAGTTCAAATCGGATCTGATCGAGAAGAAGGCTCAGTAGCAGCACCTCACTGAAGACTACGAGCATAGGCTTTCCAAGCAGAGGGAAGACCTGTGGGAGTGCAAGGCCAGGTACAGGCACCTGGAGGCTCAGCGGGCTGAGATGGTCAGCCAGTTCCAGGCCATGATGCAGTCTCACTGGAACAAGGCCCTCTGGCTCTTCGCCACCAGCGGCACTTCCCTCCAGCCTTCGCCCAAAGCCCTGCACCAAGAGGCCGAAGCAGACCCCAAGTCGGAATTTCTGTCCCCCTCTGACCTACACAAAAAGACCCTGAAGGGGGAGACTCTCTGCAGCAACACAAACGTTCATTGCACGTATCCAGCCCAGTGGCCATAGTTTGAGGACCCCTGATTTAGTGCAATATAAAAAATGCAAATAATTTCGATACAAACTCAAGGTAAACCACTTCAATCTCTATTGCAGAAAATACGACTTCAGCAACAGAGTGGTCAATGCCTGGAATACACTACCCGACTCTGTGGTTTCATCCCCAAACCCCCCAAATTTTAACCTTAGACTGTCTACTGTTGACCTCACCCCATTCCTAAGAGGTCTGTAAGGGGCGTGCATAAGTGCACCTGCGTGCCTACCATCCCTGTCCTAATGTTCCCTTTTACTTTTATTCATTTCATGTATTCAAATTATGTATATACTTATATGTATTATTTAATATGAGATTGACAAAATAAATAAATAAATAAAATAAATAAATAAATTAACATTCATGTTGACTTATATATGTCCATTTCTCCACTAGCAATCTACAGCATCTTCATAGCAGTTCCCAAGGAAAGCATGAAAAGCTCATCTTCATTTTTGCTACTTTGGTACAATAATGATTCTAGAAAAAGCTATACAATAAAACACTAGTGGAAAAATGATATGTGGGACAGTCGGTATCTTATCAGATTTGTGACATTTTACTAATGTGGAATTCAGTAAATTTCGTAACTAGCACTCAAAATAATTCTCAAAACCATATTATTATAAATCTGTTATTATTCTTACATATTTTAAATGAAATTCTCATAATTGTAAAGTGACATACATATGCTAATGACTAAAATGGAGCATTATCAGATGATGAATTGTAGGGATCAAACAGGTTATATAGTACAGCTAGAACATCTGGCAACATCTTCTGAAACAATGTATTTAAATGAAGGCATTTCACACATTCACTTAAAGTAATGAAGCAGAAATTAATTGAGCAATGAATCTGGAGCCATGTACATGCATCTCTGATTCATTCATGTGGTTATTGATATTATTCCTCAATTCTCCATAATATTTTGTTTGTTAAGCAAATTAACTTATAGTTTGAACTTATAGTAAGTGTACAAGAGGCTCAACAGTACCTGAGTAGTTAATTACTATAATTATGTATAGGAGATTATATATGGAAACATCTTATTTGACTGTATACTTCTACACAAATAGATCTGAAAGTCCAATTTTCAGGCAACAGATAAAACCTCTATTTCTTTTTTGTAAGTAACAACCAAAGTACTATGTATAACTTTGATAAAAAAATATCAAAACAGAAAATACTCATATATTTAATTGTCATTGTTAATCTTATCTTTACTCTCTATTAAGTGTCCCTATTTAAACTGAATCTGTCACTCCATACTTTAAAATTATTGCTTCTTGTCATGCCTATTTGTAATTATTAGTAAGCCACAGGATACAGAATGTTACAAAGACAATTACATGTAGCTCTTTCAATCAGAAAGAGAGAGATTCAATGCATCCCATCCATTACGAATTCTATCTGTATATCCACCTGTATAAATGATAGCAGAAATCCCCTATTCCTATCATAACTCCAGCCCCCCTGTACAAATGCAAAATCTGCTTTAAAAATTGGGAGTTATTCAAGATCAGAGTTTGAAGTATAAAAATAATTGCATTAGTATTTTGACATCAAAAAACGTGAGCAAACATTTGAGTTTGTAAAATTGAAATAATTTCAATAATTGTTCAAATCTATTTTAAACATGTTATAATTAAATGCATCTCTGAAATTGTGGGTATCAATAACTTCCTCCTTTTCCCTTTTAGTATAATACCCAATGATAACTAATTCATTTAAAAATATTGATGAGTTTATTTTTTAATCTGATTTGGCAAAACAAAGACATTGTCTTAATCTGTTTTGGGTTTTCCCCTCCTTAAAATCAACAACTTTGCTTTGTTTCTTTCACTGTGCAAAGTATGCCAAAGATTTTAGTTAGTTCACTGAGGACTAGTTCAAAGGGCATTTTTACCGGTACTGCATACAAGGATATTCCTTTAAAGTATTTATAACTAATCTTAGTACACATTCATTCAGTACAATGAAGGATTTAGAGTGAAAACTGAATGGAAAAAAACAGAACAAGCAGTGCCAATTCACAAATATGTGCAAAATATCATGCTGGAAGATTAAAAATGTTCCACATACCATGAACAGGTACAAAACCACTGCAATTTAGACAATAAAAAAGTTCTTGAGAAAATAATAAAAAGGCTAAAAAACATTATGCACAAGCTATTTGAAAGCACCCAGAAAAATTCCCAACAATGCTCTCTTTATTACAAGCTACTGTTGATGTTCACTAGCAATCATATTGTCTCATGCAAACTCTTATAAGAGAATCAGCTGATAAATTACCATGGGTAGTTAACAGAGGCAGTTAACAGATAATGCTTTGCCAAGATGGCTTTAAAAAATATATTCTGGGATAAATCTGAAATTTTATAAAGAAATAAGAACAGGTTAAATATTCTTACCTTTATATATGATTGAATATAGTGATCTAATTTTTCTTCATGGAACTTGGCCACAATATCAGTAAAGACCCTGTAAATTAAAAGTATTGATTGATCATATAATGTAATAAAGAAGATGGCAATTTCATTTAACAAATAATACAATTAAATGTAAGCAAGTCTATTTAATTTACCGTGTTTCCCCGAAAATAAGACCCTGTCTTATATTTTTTTGAACCCTGAAATAAGCGCTTGGCCTTATTGCCATGCACTCAAAAGCCCAATTGAGCTTATTATCAGGGGATGTCTTATTTTGGGGGAAACAGGGTAGTAGTAGTAGTAGTTGTTATTATTATTATTATTTTAAAAAGTGGCCCTATTTTACTGTAAACACACAGAGTGTTTCCAAATAATGTGTAAAAGCCTTGAGTTCTAGGGATTTGCCCTCCTTTCTTGGGTGTTGAATTATGCATTGCACATGTTGTTCTCTAGCCAGAGTAATCTAATAGTTAAGCTTCAAGTGTAGGAGTGGGAAATCCGGATTAGGAGTTCTAATCCTGATTTAGACACAGAAGCTTGCTGGGTTTCTTTGTCCCAGTCACTCTCTCTCACCCCTAGAAATAATAAACCAGTTCTAAAAATGCTTCCAAGAAAACTGCACAGACTTGCCCAGGGACAAGCCAGGAGCAAAGAGCGACTTAAAGTCCCATAAACAAACAAACACACACACACACACACACACACACACACACACACACACACACACACACACACACACAGGCTCCTCTGCTGCTTCAAAGAGATTTCCATAAAATTCTAGGATTAAGTTTTCTTAATCAAATGTAAGCGGTGTTGAAGTTATTGAAGACAAAAGGGAAGTGCATAATCTTAATATACAGAATTCATTTCAACCTTCAAAATCCATTCTAAAAATATTTGGCCTTTTATAAAAACAAACTTGCCACCTTCTGAACTTAAAACTTGACTGGTTGGAATATTCTGAAACTCAAATAAATGAATGCCAAAGAGATCTGTGATATGGAAGATCTGTTTAAAACCACTTGTCACATTCTGACCAACTCTTTTCTTATGCATGAACTTTTATATGTGATTAAAATTATTATACAAGCCTAGGAATATCACCCAAACTGTTGAATGTTTTTTTTTTAAACAAACACTTAAGGTTAAGATGGTTTGGCCACAATTGAATAGATTTCAATAACTGCTTCATAAGGCAACAAACTGAAAGTAGAACAGCAAATACCTGGTCACAGCAGTTGTTACCTCATCCTCTTTGTTTTGTATAAGAACCCAGAACAGCTGGTTCAGAATCACAGGAAGAAAATTCACAACGACATGGATCTTCTCAATTTTAAGTAAATTCTGATTAAGAAATCAAGCATGAAGAGAGATGTTGTACACTTCCATGAATGTTATAAATTCATTTAAATCAGAGTACCCCAGATGGCAGCACTGAGCTTATCTTGGTAAAGCTAAATAGGCTGGAGGTGGTGATCCTGGACTAAAAGACCACCAGGGAATTCCAGGGAATTAGACTCGTTGGGGATGTTGAGAAGAAAATAAAGGAAATGACAAATCATTTCCATTGCCATAAAAATTACTATAGAACTGTTAATCGTGAATAAAGTCTGACTTGGTGAAGACTTCAAATATATTTCAAAGTAAAACCAATTTAACTCAAGTTACATATAACTCAACCTTCATTTTAAATAAATACAGGGAGACAGTTACAGAGCTGTGCAATAATTAGAATGTACAACATGGATAAGAGAGCTGGGTTTGCACTTGGTTTGATCATACTGCTTCAACTTTACCAGATTTAGACTTCAAATACAATTAATGTAATTTATTTTGGGTCAGCAGAGACCTAAACTAATGGAATCTAATTTTTGAGCATTTTTAGAAATTGGAGCAGGTCTGAAATGGCCTTGAAAGAATCCTAGTGGCACTTATTTATGCAATCATAATATCCTTGACTTATTAGGTTGCTAATTTCTTTCTAGGCAACATTTAAATGGTGGGCAATGGCATTCAAAGCTGTTACTGGTTGTGTCTAGGTTACTTTCAGGAATATGCCTTTTGCCACTAAATGGTTTGCACTCTTAAGAACTGACCCTCTGTTAAATATGCAAATAATGTTTACATGCTGTATTGGATCCTTCTCTTAGGATAGTTTGCTATACCTCAAAATCTTCTGTACTGTAAAGTATGTTCACAAATTGGATAATGTTAATATTTTTAACGGTGATTATAGGACAGCAAGGTTCAAGTCCAGAGCTGAGCATGAAAAGTCTGGATGAATTTTTCAGTCTAATTTATCTCAGACTGTAATTGCTGTGGGGATAAAATTATGTGTTATAGGCTGCCTTGAGATCCCAATAAAAATATAAATCAAGCGTATAAATCAAATGTATAAATAAATAAAGTAAAAATGTTTTTTGGGCCTGCTTCTATTTCTATTTATTATATTGGTTAAAAATTGTTTACAGCTATCCTGGGAGACATATAATTTCCAAGAGGTTACTTGGAATAATAGCTAGATGAATTATTTCCTATTTGAGCCAGCAGCGTATGGTAAATTGACCATAAGGGATCTAGTTAATTACTATCAGTTACTTATTTGCTTTGAAAAACAAACTAGTAACATAATGGTTTGGATCTAGTTCTATGTCTGCAAAACTGAACTTTTTGCATACCCTGTTAAATTAAAACATAGAAAAGGAATCAAGAAGATCAAACTTATCTTAGGCTACAGTGGCATTAGTTATACCCTTTAAGTCAAGATTATATCAATAATGCTAAAATTACTGTAAACATTATTGTGTAGAATAATATGGATGTAGAATTCATGATGCAAGAAAAAACAATGCTCAGTCATGACAAAAGGAAAAAAAACCCTTATTAATAAGTAACAAAGATGAAAAAATATGCAACCCAAATGGTTCTGACTGTTTTTATAACCATTTTTTCTGGTGATCTATGGCATACAGTACCTCTGGAATGAGAAATTACTTTTTTGAATTTGAAAGTCCATATTATCAATAATGAACATAGATATATAGGAGTTAGTAAATAATTTTTACATGCTGGGTTAATGTTTATTTTTATGTTCAGTCAATTTTATTTTCAGCTACTCTGCACTCTTCAGCAATGTATAATTTAGCATTATGCTAACAAATGCACACAATTCAAAAGGAGAATTAAAATATACACTATTCATCCATTATCACAATAAATATCTACATAATTTCTTATTTAACTTACCTTACAGGAGATGATAAAACTTGAGGTAGGTGGCTGGGAGAAATCTCTCTTTCTTTTCTGGCACTGCAGGAAAAATCTATTCAGATATGGATCCTATAGCAAATGTATATAAAAAAGATAGTGTAGTATCAACAAAAGTGGCATGCAGATTCTAAAAAAATAACTGTGCAATAATAAGCAGATAATATAAAAAGTAAAATCAGTCCCCTAAGAGACATTTTTCAGTAATTCCTTAAAATACATATTTCTACTTTTGACACAATCTAAGCCAAATTTATTGCAGGAACTGTTCCATTCTCTTTTCCATCAACCAGACAATATAAACAAATCCAATGTGGTATCTGTACAATAAGAATAACAATTATGTATAGATGAACAATCTGCAGTTTGTCTAAATACAGTGTTTATCTTGTGTTTCAATATGAGTTATGTTAAATACTGATCTCAGACCTGAAAGGAGCTCAGCTTAGAAATATAATGCCCAAAGGTGCCACTGTACACGTGACTCTTCAATTGTGGACTCCAAAATTAAATTAAAAAATGCTTTACTTTCTAAAAACCTGATCAAAATCTTGTAAGATTGCCAAATCTTGTAAAATTGATTGCTATCAAATGAAGTTTAAGAACACCAAATTCTGAAAGTTGTCAACACTTCCTGAACTTTGATAATATCATTTAATTGTAATTATTATTAAAATAATGGTAGATTAAAAAAAAAAATTAGGGCAGCTGTGCCATTACATGAAATTGTGCAAGGACACATAACAAAGGTTGTTGACCTCTAGGCTAATCCATGTATTCAGAAGTCTTCAATTCTTTGCAGGGTTACTGGATCTTGTTTGTTAAAAAATAAATCAAATTTTATGAAAATTGAAAAGTTAGATAGATTGCAGTTATCTGCACGAATCTCTGGCAACTGATTATTTTTTGTCTTTTGTTAGTATTGTAATATATGGCTCCAAAAATAGAGCCATGTATTGTTTATTATTTTATTTACATTCTAAATGTGACTGTTTTTGCTGAAAAATATCAAATATGCCAGATTTGCTATAAGTGTGTCCTTTGGAATATTTAAGGATAATCTTTCCTAAAAATTTCTATAAGTATCACATTGATTGTGATTTCCATGTTTCAGAATGGCTAAAGGTAGAAGCCAAAATATTTTATTTCCTTGGAATCCAAATAAAAAAAATTCTGCATGAAACTCACACACAGACATTAACTACTTGTTTTACTTTGCATTTCTTTCGCTTCTACTTTTTCCCCTTAACGTAGACAATGTTTTACCTGAGTGTAAACAGTGGATACAATAAACAGCGACACTTTGAAGAGGGGCTTTCCTCCATCCACCCACTTAATATCGCTTCCACTTTGCTGTGAAAAAAGAAACAGTCAAGTTAGTGGAAATGGGTTCTTCTAGCTTATGATCCTACTTTATGTTTAGAATACTAAAAAATATTTCAGCACTAGCACAGTATCCTCATTAGCATCATCATTTATAGATTGCATTAGTTGTTTTTCCCTCTCTTTGTTTCTGTCTCTGTCTCTGTCTTTCTCTCTTTGTGTATACAGCAGAATATATTTTATTTATTAGGGTGAATTCCATATTTTGCTCAAAAGAACCCTTATTGGATTTGAATTCTACATTTTATATAAAGCCATCCTTAATAGCTAGACTTTTCAAAAATTCTGTTCAGTGAGAAACCTGTTTTTGTTGATTTCTTCCAACAAATCACAGTCAGGAAACATATCATGAAATCAAATGCTTTTGCAGTATGCGAATAAACAGTGGAGATATATGGATATTCATACAAATTTTTCCCACCCTAATTCTAACTACAAAGTCAAATTGCTCAATTCACTATAAATAATAGTAATACCGTGTTTCCCTGAAAATAAGAGAGGGCCTTATATTTTTTTGGACCCTGAAATATGGCCTTGGCCTTATTATCGGGGGGGGGGTATTATTTTGGGGGTGCAGTACGCAGCGAGCGTGGGACTGGATGTCCCATCGACGCTGCCTCCCCTCCCTGCTGCCACCGCCTCGTGGAGCAGGATTCAGCAAGGCTTGTTGTGCCGTTGCATGCACGAACTGCAGGACTGCCGCAAACTTCATCATACCGGCACAGCTGGGGTCCTGCTGCCGTTGGTAGGACATTGCAAGCCTTGTTGTGCCGTTGCATGCACGAACTGCAGGACTGCTGCGAGCTTCTTCATACCGGCACAGCTGGGGTCCTGCTGCCGTTCGTGCATGCAATGGCACAACAAGCCTTGCAGAGTCCTGCTCCAGGAGGCAGCGGCGGTGGCATGACAAGTCTCACAGAGACTCATTTCTGGCAGGTGGGACATGTTGTGCCGCGAGACGCGCGTCCTACCTGACATTTGTAGCTCCGTCACGTTCCTCGGCGTTGTGTCCAGAGCTTCTCGCGAGTTCAATCAAACTTCTCGCTGCAATTTGGGGGTGGCAGGTCAGGCGGGGCGGGGCGGGGCAGGTGGGGTGGGCCGCGATATGCACATCCTACCTGGGACTTGTAGCTCCGTCGCGTTCCTCGGTGTTGTGTCCACTGACCCTCCCCGCCTCCGACTCTCGAGCGAAGTGGGAGGGAGAAAAAACTCTCGCGGGCTGCCTGAGGAAGCTGAGCTGACAGTCAAACTTCTAGCCGGGCTCAGCGGCAGAAGCAGCCGGGCACGCGCTTCCTTGTCGCTTCCACACGCGCCCCTCTCGCTGTCGGGCGGGGCGGGCCGTGAGACACGCGTCCTACCTGGAACTTGTAGCTCCGTTGCTTCCTCGGTGTTGTGTTCCACTGACCCTCCCCGCCTCCGACTCTCGAGCGAAGTGGGAGGGAGAAAAAACTCTCGCGGGCTGCCTGAGGAAGCTGAGCTGACAGTCAAACTTCTAGCCGGGCTCAGCGGCAGAAGCAGCCGGCACACGCTTGTCTCTTCCAAACTCTCTCTCTTGGCGCGGGGGGGAGGGAGTGCGCGTAAGACACAGCACCAGGAGAAGGAAACTTTTGGCTGCACGCTGGATGCAAGAAATCTTTCTCCCCTTTCGCTCCAAGAGGCTGCGCAGGCGCGATGAGTCTCACGAAGACTCATTTCTGGCGGAGTTTGGAAGAGAGAAAGATTTCTTGTGTGCAGCGTGCAGCCAAAAGGTTCCTTGTCCCTGGTGCTGTGTCTTACGTGCACTCTTCCCCCCCTGCCGAGAGAGAGAGGGGCGCGTTTGGAAGAGACAAGGAAGCGCGTGCCCGGCTGCTTCTGCCGCTGAGCCTGGCTAGAAGTTTGGCTGTCAGCTCAGGCAGCCCACGAGTTTCTTCCCCCTCCCGCTTCACTCGAGAGCCGGAGGCAGGGGAGGGTCAGTGGACACAACACCAAGGAATGCAACAGAGCTACAAGTCCCAGGTAGGACGCGCATCTCGTGGCCCGCCCCGCCTGACCTGCCACTCCCAAATTGCGCCCCACTGCGAGACGTTTTCTTTTACAATGGGCTTCTCTGGACACAACACTGAGGAATGTGACGGAGCTACAAGTCCCAAGTAGGACACACGTCTCACAGTGGGGTGCAATTTGGGGGTGGCAGGTAAGGCGGGGCGGGCTGCGAGACGCGTGTCCTACCTGGGACTTGTAGCTCTGTCGCGTTCCTCAGAGAGAGAGAGAGAGCGAGCAAGAGAGATGTGGGTGCGCCGGGTGGCTGTTCCTGCGGGGGATTTCCATGCACCGCCCTCGCCTGCATCCCCCATCTGAAGGACGTGGGGAGGGCAGGTGGAGGATGAGTGTCCCGAGCTGGCAAACAAGCGAAGGAGGCATGGGTGGGAGGCAGAGCCAAAGGGGCGGCGAGGCCGACCCGCAGCCCGGCGCTCTCTAGCTGACTGCAGGGCTCTGCAACGTCAGTAGCCACAGAGGCACAAGCAGCGAGTGCCCGAGAGTCGCAGCGCACCAGCACCTCCGCTGCGAGGAAGAGGAGGGGAGCCTCGATCCCTGCCTTGCCGCCTCATTGCAGGCAGAAGCGCGTTTCAAAACGCTGTCATAGGCAGAGCCCAGAGGAGCCGCGCCAGTCCCACGGGGTGTGCATGCACCCACCTCTCGCTTGCTCTCTCTCTCTCCCAGCCAAGAGTGCACACCGCAAAAAGCAGCTCCCGGCCGGGAGAGAGAGAGAGCGAGAGAGAGCGAGAGAGAGGTGGGTGCGCACACACCCTGCGGGACTGGCTCGGCTCCCCTGGGCCCTGNGGGAGACAGAGCCGCGGCCCGGCGCTCTCTACCGGTAGCTGACTGCAGGGCTCTGCAACGTCAGTACAGTAGCCGCAGAGGCACAAGCAGCGAGTGCCCGAGAGTCGCGGCGCACCAGCACCTCCGCTGCGAAGAAGAGAGGGGAGCCTCGATCCCTGCCTAGCCACCCCATCACAGGCAGGAGCGTTTCAAAAGGCTGCCAGAGGCAGAGCCCAGAGGAGCCGAGGCAGTCCTGCGGGGTGTGCGTGCCCTCACCTCTCGCTCTCTCTCCCTCTCCCAGCCAAAATAGTGCCCGCCGCAAAAAGAGCAGCTCCCGGCATGTCCCCCTCTTTCCCCGCAAAGTAGTTGGGGGGGCTTATTTTTTGGGGGGGGGGGCTTATTTCAACTCATGTCCCGAAAAGCCCGGGTGGGCTTATTATCGGGACATGTCTTATTACTCGATTCCTGCCTCGCCGCCCCATCGCAGGCAGGAGAGCGTTTCAAAACGCTGCCATAGGCAGAACCCAGAGGAGCCGAGCCAGTCCCGTGGAGTGTGCATGCACCCACCCCTCGCACTCTCTCTCCCAGCCAAAAGAGTGCCCGCTGCAGAAAGAGCGGCTCCCAGCCGGGAGAGTGAGAGCAAGCGAGAGGCAGGTGCGCACACACCCCACGGGACTGGCTCGGCTCCTCTGGGCTGCCTCCGGCAGCGTATGAAAACGCTAGGAGAGGAGCTTTTCAGCCGGTCGCCTGAGGCTCTGGTTCTCCCCCCCCCCAAAAGCAGCCGTCCCCTCGCTCGGCCTCCCCCGGGGAGAAGTCCTGTGTGGTGCACACGCCCACCCGCCAACTTCTCAAATGGCTCGCTCGCTCGCTCACACCTCCACCTAACGCGGCACGCCTCCCTCCATTCCGCCTGGGCCAGGAGTGGGGTGGGAATGAAGATTTTGCAATATCCTTCCCCTGGAGTGGGGAGGGAATGGGGATTTTGCAATATCCTTCCCCTGGAGTGGGGTGGGAATGGAGATTTTACAGTATCCTTCCCTTGGAGTGGGGTGGGAATGGAGATTTTACAGTATCCTTCCCCTGGAGTGGGGAGGGAAGGGAGGTTGTA
>QLTV01001459.1:1852378-1876589 GCA_003457575.1 Thermophis baileyi
CTTCGAATTTCAAATAACACTGATTTCGTTGTTGTCTTGGGTGACATCTGTGAAAAAAATTCAGGTGCTCAGGCATGAAAATGTGCCGCTCAAACACTATACTTTTCCGCACACACTGAAAAAAAATTAGAGGGAACATTGATGGGGACATGTATTATTTTCGGGGAAACACGGTAATTCCAAGGGCATTTCAGAGATTCTCCAATTTCTAAAACACTCAAAAAATAGATTCCATTGTTGTATGCAATGCAAATTTGATGGTGCACATGTGCCTAATTTACAGACTATACAAATTGAAATGATGTTTTTATTTGCAGATATTCATAACAAACAGCAGTCCATCATGATATTACAGAGATGTAGCAGTTATAAGCTTATACATATAAGAGATGTATTTTTATAAGCTCTATAAAAATATGTGTCTTCACAATGGAGAGAGCACTATTGCCCATGGGCCTGGGGAACCAAGGAAAGATGGAGCTTGTCAAGTGGCTTGTTTCATTGCTTATTGTCACCAGAGAGATGAAGAGTTATTGTTTTTACTCTTTTTATATTGGGTTTTTTATTCTTTGTAAGCTGCCTAGGGTAACTGAAAGTGAGTGGATGACCATATAAATCCTCTAAATAAAACAAACAAACAAACATTGCAAAATATAGCAATAGCAATAGCACTTAGACTTATATACCGCTTCATAGTGCTTTACAGCCCTCTCTAAGCGGTTTACAGAGTTAGCATATTGCCCCCAACAATCTGGGTCCTCATTTTACCCACCTCAGAAGGATGGAAGGCTGAGTCAACCTTCAGCCAGTAAGATTTGAACCGCCGAACTGCAGCTAGCAGTCAGCTGAAGTAGCCTGCAGTGCTGCACTCTAACCACTGCGCCACCTCGGCTCTTATATGAAAGAAGAATCCAATAATCCAAACTGCATGATAAACGAAGGTATTTTCATATAAAATTATAAACACCCAAAACGGTTTATTATAAGAAAAGGATGTAAGTATTGATGCATTTATTTATTTATCATCAAAAATTTTTTGCTTGGTTCCAGTCAAAGAACTCAAATAAGCTAGGATTCAGATACGCACAAAATCCTATGGATGACATGGTATGTATGTGATAGAGTTTGAGAATAATTTTATACATGACACTTAATGTCATTAACATTAAACTATAAGATTGCTTTACAAGGAATAAAACAAAGAAGAAGTAATACACAATACCTTCCCAGCTGCAGGATCCTGAAGATTTAAATAAGAGGGAGGTAGAATAGTTGCCACTGGTATGTTATGTTCTCGAGATATTAGTTGATCATCTTTCAGCAAAGGCAGCCAAGCATATCCCACTGTAATCGAAAATAGATGTTAACACTAAAACATTTTGATGTCTTTAAATGTAAAGAAATAACAGTTACCAGAAAACAGATATTGTCACAAATGCTTGACCTAATTCAGGGAAAGTATACAGGAATAATACAGACAGTGAGTATTTGAGCAAAAATCCAGTATAGGTACCTGAGGTTTCCAGGGCCTCTTTCTTTTTGGTATTAGCTTTTGCATTTATGTCACAGGTAACATGATAAAATGAAAACAGAATATGATGTTTCTTATGAAGTTGTGTTGGCAGTTCAATTTTTATCTGAAATGTAAAACATTACATCCATCTTAAGTGTTAACTGAATGAAAGCAAAGAGAAGATAGCGGGGCCTAATTCTGATCTTGGACTATTATTCTTTATGTGCTCTTAAAGGCCAAGAAGATCAAAAGGAATTCATTACAAATAATATATATCAGGATTACCAAGGACAATATATTACCAAGATCAGGTTGGCATAGGAGGGGGAGAAGGATAATGTGCTAACTTCGCTTTAAGAGAGACACCAATCATGATCCCATAAGTCAGGGGTAGGTTCCTCCTGGTTCGGACCGGTTCATCTGAACCGGTAGCGGCCCGCTGGTGACGTCACAATGATGTCACCGAACCGGATCGGTCGGTGCCGGTCCATGGGGGCCGCCATCTTTTTTTTTGAATTTTTTTGAATTTTTTTTCCTTCTGAGTATGCGCAGAAGCCGACTTCTGGCACTGTGCATATGGTCGCCATCTTTTTTTCGGCTTTGTTTGTTTGTTTGTTTTTTGGATTTTTTATTACTGTGCATGAGACACGCCCACATGGCGTGGGAGGGAGCAAACTGGCAGCGAGGTAAGTTGGAACCCACCCCTGCCCATAAGTAATGTGCTTACTCGGGCTTCAAGAGAAATACCAGGCATCGTGGCATATCTGTAGTCAAACAAGACTCTCTGGTGGCTTTCAAAGACACTGCTCTGCAGTAAGTAAGATCCTGTATATTAAATTGAGCTCTTGATATCAAATGGGATTGCTGTTCTGAAGTAACTTTAATGCAGTGGAAAATCTAGACCTGCTGTCAATGGCCATAAAGATAAGTGGTTTTGGAGCTCATGGCCTTTATAAGGCAGTCACAGACTTGACCTAAGTCACTGAGGTCCTAATACATAGCAGGGATTGCAACTTCACATAATTTTTGTCTTTGGGTAATAGCAATGTCAGCTGCCAATGGGATCACTCTCTGTAACTGCTCCCCACTAAAAGAAGACACGATCTGTTCGATCATCCCATGTGCCTGATGGAACCTGGAGGTTTCAAATGGAGTTTGGGATTATTCTTGAGTCTCTGGTGCATAGTGTGAGAGATCTTGTTCACCACTTGGAATGAGAGGGAATGGTAGTCATAGCCCTTCTCTGTCTGTGAATCCCGTGACTCAGGTCTCTAGAGCACCACTTGAGAAAATAACATTTGTCCTACCAAATACATCTAAGAGCCTTTATTAAGGACTACTTCATGATGAAAATAGTGGCAAAACATAAACATTGTTCTGCTTCTAATACATATGTAGATAATTAGCTAGTGGACCTGTTTAGAATTAGCTCAGATCCTCCTGGGGAGATAAATCCTCCTGGGAAGATCACTGTAAGAAGTATTCAAGGCATGAATAAAGTTACTTGTATATGGACTCTGGCTGTTGTAATATGAAGTATAATCTGCTAGAATATCTGGGAATATTTGAGCCTTTTGGTCTTGAGGAAATGGATAAAAACTATACTAGGCTCATAATCTTCCTAACTAGTTAACCTGCCTAGGAGGTGAAGTATGGTGAGTACAGGCAATGGTCAATTCTTCCTTGAGCAACAGTGGTGGGTTGCTACCAGTTCACCCCGGATCGGGAGAACCGGTAGCGGCGGTGGCGGCAGGCTCCGCCCACCCACCCGGACATCTCTGTGCATGCGCAGAAGCTTCTGCGCATGCGCAGAAGCGCCACGCGTGCACACGCTCCCAATAGCAAACCGGTAGCGAAGATAATTGAAGCCCACTACTGTTGAGCAAGTATGTGATCCCATCTGCCTTAAGGAAGTAGTGGTCCACACTTTGTTCAAGAAATCATCATGTACCTGGATATTTTTTTGTCTAGTTTCAATCTTCTCTTTCAGGGAAAGGTTCTAGAGAAGGTGTTCAGCCTGCATTTTCAGAGAGCTGGAAGAAATAGACTATCTGGACCCTTTTCAATCAGATTTAGGCCTGGAAATAGTACTCAGACTTCAAATAGAGATGGTATTCTTGCCTACTTGGATCTAGTAGCAGCTTTTGATAATATTAAATATATATCCTTCTGATTTAGGGGTGTAGGAATATAAAGGCATGGTGTTGCAATGCTTCTTTTTCTTCTTCTAAGGTTGGTCCATTGATGGGGGGGAGGGAGATCAAGTCCTAGGCACCTGGTTTTCAGGGTTACTTAGTGCTCTACCTTCTTCCCACTCCTATTTAAAATTTACATGAAATCATTGAACTCAATCCCAGACTGAGTTACTCCGGTTTTTAGGGCCTTCCATTATCAGAGATCTTACATCATGTGTCCCTCAGCAGGAACTAGTGCATAGTTTGGGAAACCTCCTGGATTCTTGGCTCCTTCTTGAGGAGCAGGTGGTAGCTGTGACAAAAAGATGTTTGTACAAATTAATCTAATGTTCCAATTGTTCCCACTCCTGAGACTGGATGATTCTGTTCATGGTTGCTTGTGTCCTAGTCTTCCCTATTTGGATAACTGCAATGTATTCAACATGGAAGCTGCAATTCATCCAGAATATAGTAGCTATTGGCATGGCCCAGCATGCCCATGTTGTACCATTTCATCTATAAAGCCAGTTTGAAAATTTGAAGAAATGGGTGGCATTTACACTCTTCTATTACAAGTCCATTATGTACAAGAGCCAGTTGGTCTGATGGTTAAGGCACCAGGATAGAAACTGTGAGTTCAATTCCCGCCTTAGCCATGAAAGCTAGTCACTCTCAACCCACCTCACAGGGTTGTTGTTGTGGGGAATAGGAGGAAGATGTGTGGGTTATTTTTCCACCTTGAGTTATTTGAAAAATAAATAAATAAATAATATAAAATAAAAACCCCTTATAGCAGACAGTCATGTTATTTCTATGATTTGTTGTGGTTATCTGTGTCTTACTAAACTGCTTCCCAGTCAACAGATTTTGCATCAACTGAATCCCTTCTGTCAGATAATGCCATCTGATGGAACACAGGAAGCATGCCTTCTGTCATGGCACTTGCCCTATAGAGTATCTTACCTCCCAAAGGTGATGACCCCTACCATGAAGGTTTTTTGAAAGCCACTGAAGACCTGGCTGTTCTTATGGGTCAGGGTGTTAAGTTATTCTGCTCTGAGAGTTGTTTTTTAAGAGATATTATGTAGTGGAGTGGTTGTCTTCAGTTGCAAACAATTCAAGGCAACACTAATGTCCTTAACAACCTATTTTTTTCAAAAATATCTTTCATATACTTGTATATTATAATAGCATGTACAAAATCACAGAAAGAGAAGACTGACCTCATCGTAGAAATCAGGGTTTTGTGAATGATGTAGCACAGCTGTATAAGCTGCTGATGTAAATAATGGTCCACCAGGCTTCCCATAGATGCACTGTTTAAAGAGACATTGCTTTAAGTTTTGTGGTCTTTACTAGAAATAACTGATTCTGAAGTCATATCTTAGAAGACATTTTCAGCCTCATAGCATCGCAGAACCTTTGGGCCAAAAACATATTAAAAAATTAAAAATGTCTGAAATCTAATGAGATTTCATGTGGAGAATGCCAAAAAAGATCTGACAAGCAAACTCACAAGATTTTGGAGTATTTAAAAAAAACAACTAGAGGGGACTTTTTTTTCAGGCCATCCTATAAGATTACATGATTGTACACAGAGTGTGAAAAAACTGGTATACATGGTATTTTTTAAATACACTACCAAGAGGAGAATGGATGACATCAGAAGTCAAAATGACAAGAATCAAATTAGTAAAACTACTTTATTTCTCAATTTTAGATTAAATAACTATTAATAATATTTTTATTGAGTAGTTTCTAGCAATAGCCCCCATCTACCCATCCCATCAAAAGAAGAAGTTAAAAAAATGCTAGCAACACAAAAAAATCTTTGATGAGCTTATATAGTATGCAGAATGCCTGAATTCGGCACTTCTCCTTCTGATCATTCACCTTCATCAACATGATGTTTACCTCAGTTATGAAAGTACATTGAGATTTATCAAGAATTTTGTATTTCATCATGTTGCATAAAATCTTGTCAGCGGAACTGGCATTTGCCAGAAAAGCCTTGCATTGATTGCTGTTATAAACAACTGTTATGGAAATGTTGGGAAAAAGTATTAGACTGATGATTTTGTAAAAATTATAGATCATAATCACGTCACCACAGGGTATCCAAAGAAATCTGCTCCACCATACTATGCTGGAGCTGGAATTCATCTTGACTCACCTTCACTGGCTTGGCTCCTTCTTCATCTGAGTTTTTAAATTCAATACACACTGTTATATTCCGTGCCTGTAATACAAATGCAAATAAGATCACTAGCTTTCCACTTAAAAGTTCTGTGAAACATACAGTCTTTTCCAGAACTGTCACAACACTGCCAGCTGAGAGTAAAGCCCAGAAGAGAAATAAATTCAGAGTGGAAAAATGGAAAGATTTAACTTCTTCATGATATTTCAGGTCAGCTGAATTAATTGAAAAGTAAATATATTAAGAACGTAGTACATATGAAAATAAATTGAAGACTTGAAACTTCAAAAATAATTTAAAATGTAGAATGTGCATGTATGCGCATATAAACATGAATGAAAAAACCAGAAAATAAAAACTGGACAATCTGCCTCTGTTTAATTTTCATGTGGATGGCTTTGAAACAAGTCCCAGGTTTTCAATGAAAGCTGTTTTGCTGTAAGTATGAATCACAAGTACATATTCCATTACAGTATAGTACCTACTCTATTGCCATTCAATTTTAATATTGAAATAGCCATGAAAGGTTAATTTGAGAAAGCAAAAAGATAAAAATGGCCACCAGGAATAGTAATTCATATACTGTACAAGCAATAAAATCAACCAGGCTGTTTTAATATAAATATGTAGATGTGACTGAGATTTCAAAGACAATAAGTTTCATGTTCTCAATGTGGGAAAAATCAGCCTTAGGTGATATAAGTGGATAAGTTGATGGCCTTCAATAGGGAACAATAAACAAATGAATCAGAAAAAGCATCCACTACTCCTTTTGCCTACCAACTGTTCTCTGACTAGGATAACCCATAGGTTAAACCATTCCAGCATTATACTGGTACTTCTCAACTTATGACCACAATTGGACTAGAATTTCCATTGCTAATCAAGGTGATTGCTATGTAAGTCATGCCTGGTTTGACAATCTTTTTTGACATGGTTGTTAACAAATCACTGTAGCTGAGTGAATAACACAGTTGTTATGTGAATCTGGCTTTACTCATTGAGTTTGCCTCTTGGAAGCTGTCTGGCAAGGACCCAAATGGCAATGACATGACCGTGGGACATTGCAACTGTGATAAAATACACGCCGGGTGCCAAGCGCCCAAATTTTTATCATGTGATTGTAGTGAAGGTGCATTGGTTGTAAGTTGTAAGACTGGCCATAAGTCCTAGCACTTTTTCCCCCCAGTGCATTTGTAACTTTGAATGGTGATTACACAAATAGTTATAAGTTGGGGACTACCTGTATTCCAAATTGCCTATAGAACTTATGAAGTCTTTTTTTAAGTAAACATGCTAAAGTTTGCTTGGCCGTTGTACTATTGATGGTCATACCTTGTTGAAGCATTTTTGGTTATCATATTTCAGATGCTTGGGATAGATATACATTTGGTTTTTATATATTTTATAAGCCTGAGAATATTTTGTAGATTCTTGAACAAATTCTTCCACTTCTACTGTTGGTTGATAGTCCTTGATATTATTGAAAGGCTTGTTTGGTATAAAAGATGATGTTACAGAGTCTGGAGAAAAAACAAAACAAAACAAAAATCCATTCACTACTTAAAATATTGTCTTCTTTTAAAAGACTGCAATCTGGCAAGTCTATGAATGCACTAGGGCTTCTATCTTTTACGGACCCTTTTCCAACAATAGTTATTTCATTACTTCAAGCAATGATCAGCCAATTAAATGATTTTTTAAAAATATAAGACTGGCATATGGATATCACCAGGTATCTGTCAGCAGAATGCAGGAGGAGAAATTTCTTCTTTTCCCTGTTGCCACATGTATAATTTCCACATTGCTCCATATAACCATTGGGAATAGATTTTGCAGGTATACCATGATTGAATAAGGGAGGAGGATGGCCATTGAAAATTTACCACTCTCTATTCTGTTTATTACATGTGATCCTCCAGTGGAGGAATCCAATAATATACGATGCTCATTTAAGCCACAAAGCTTCTATCACATATATTTATGTGGAATTAAAAGTTGAGATGGAAAAATCTGATTAACAGTGGAAATCACGCCACTATTTTAGCTTATATTTAAGAAATTTAGAAAAGTATTTCTTAAATTAGTGACCCAGTTCTAGAAATATATGACAAAATATAAAATATGATCATTCACAGAGCACATTTTGAAGTAGAAAATGTAGTCTTTCTAACCACCTTTCATTAGCAAATCCCATTATATATTTTATGCATAGTACCATTATTTCAATTGCTGCCCTATTAACAAGATAAAATCTATATGTCTCTTGATCTCCTGCCTAAACTCTGCTCTTGAGCACATTAACCACAAAAATCAATTTAAAGCACATAAATTATAAAGGAACAATCTTAAAACAATCTTCTTGGATGGTTTATGCATTGTAGACTTTTTATAAAATGAGTTCATACTTGGATGCTCCAAAGGTAGCCAATCAACAGCAATTTCTAAACTTCCAGGGATAATCTGAATTTTATTAATTTTCTCAGTTCTGCAAACATAAAAAGAATAATGTTTACATTATTGATATCAAAGTAAAGTGAATGCTTTAAATAATTAAAGTATGAAGAATTTAAAAAATAGTTTATTTATTTTAATATTTCTATTAGCTCAACAGAGTTGCAGAAGTATACAATAGATGAACACACTGTATTCAAACAGCATAAAACATAAACAGTTGCAAAATAAAAATGAAGTAAATTCATGGCAGCAGTGGAAAATGTATAAGCACATTAAAATGATGGGTTTAAAAATCGAGACACTATAAAAGTCTGATCTAGGAAACCAAGCAAATGAAACCCATCTCAAAACCTGCTTAGCTGAATTGTTCCTCATGTCCCACAAGGCCTTTACCATCAAGTGCATGGGGAAAAGATCACAGAAGCTTGATTGTTTCATTCAGAAAATTTATTATAGTTTTATTTATTTATACAAATATAGTAAAAACTGGTATCCTAAAAAATGAAATACAGATAGTCCTCATTTAATGACCATTCAAAGTTACAATGGCACTGAAAAAAGTGACTTATCACCATTGTTCATTGCAGCATCTTCATGGCCATGTGACCAAAATTCAGACGCTTGGCAACTGGTATGTATTTATGACTGTTGCAGTGTCCCGGGGTCATGTGATCACCTTTTGAGAACTTCTGACAAACAAAGTCAATGGGGAAGCCAGATTCATTTAACAACCGTATTACTAACTGAACAACTGCAGTGATTCACTTAACAACTGTGGCAAGAAAAATCATAAAATGGAGCAAAATTCACTTAGCAACTATCTTGATTAGCAATGGAAATTTTGGGCACAATTGTGGTCATAAGTCAAGGTCTACCTATATAAATAATTAAAATAAAAAAAATACTATCTATTTTACCAAGTGAGGACCAAATGAGCTTTTTAGTGAAAATGGTTAGAAGCTCTCTGCTGGGTGTACTCACAAAAAAAGTTGGGATTAGATTGGTTTATGTCCTCGTGTTATTGAAAAATGAATGGCTGAACAGAGGAATGGATATTCTGCCTATATCTCAAAACAGTACTGAAAGTCTTCAAGGCATGAAGTTATGAATAAGACTTGAGCAGAGACTTATAAGACAAATGTGTTTTCTTCATAGAGTCACATATTGTGCCAAAAGTGCAAATGGGATCAATAAATAAAACATGGTTTGTTATTGACTTACAGGCTTTAATTGTTGGTTAGTACTCCTGTCTCATATCTGATTCATCTCTATGTCTGACCTAAGCCTTTAACCAATCCATAGATATGAAAATAAACCAATTTAAAAAGGGAAAACATACTAAATGCTGGCCAAATAAGCTATTGTTTAGTAATGATTTACAGCAAACAAGCAATGAAAGCAAACAACAGTATGATTGAGTTACACTGAATTATCTTTTTTGGGAGTCAGACAAATTTTGCTGCACACTAGCATTTATAATTATTCCATGGAACTACCTATGTAGGCAACATTTGTCTAGAATTTAAACAAACAAATTAAGATTTAACAAATCTTGCTTATTTGAGTTTTTATAAGTCACTAAGCAAGTATACGGAAAGGATGTATTGTTCAAGGAGGATGAATCTTAAACAAAATAGCTGTTGTATAACAGAAAACAGAAGCTGCAATTAGGACATTTCCACACTGTTGCACTTTTCACTAACCAAACTCATAGACACAATTTGAACAGAATCTGTGGTTGTCTTCACTTTTGCCAGCTTGGAATGCCGACAATGAGGAGTGAAAAATAGCTGCCCATTCCTAAAGTGCTGCTGTTTGGGCAGCAACAAAAATCCCCTCATCCATTTCATAAGAGGAAGAATTATGGGTGGGGAGAAGAGTTTGGGGGCAGTGTTTCCCTTCAATAAAGAAATGGAGCTAAAATATTTCACTTTGCTGTGGTTTCAGCTATACCACAGTTGAGCAAGAAATGTAAAGCTCCGCTCTCCAAGAACTTGTGGGATGAAGAAGTCCCAAACTGCCTTCAAAGAAGCTCCAAATCCTTGTGTAGAAGCTCCTTGGTTAATAAAATCTAGCAATTTTCCAGTAAATTATTCTGTATCTCTATTATTCTCTCTTTTCTTTTCCTCGGGCAGCCATTATATTTGTTACTGTATGAAACACTTCTCCAGTTTTCTTGGATAAGTTTTCTGGAAGCTCACTTTGGCAGAGAAGTAACTAATGTGAAAACTGTTCCATTGTAATAAGTTATTTTGGCATTGACACTTTTTGAGAAAACAAAGCTATTGATGAATAGTAGTTAGTACTATGTTGTAGTTTTAGAAACTTAAGCCAAGGACATCTTACCTTCTGTATTCACTTATAAGTTTAATTAAATCATCTGTTGAAATTTTGTTACTTTCTTGTCGGAACAAAGGTGAAAACCGGGAATCTCTGTCAATATTTCCCTGATTATCCTTAAAGACAGGCCTGTCAGGAAGGAAAAACAATACAGAAGATGATAAATTAATCACTTGCTAATTAATTCTGATGTAATCATTCCCAAAGCTTTGAGGTAGACCAAACTACTAAAAACTAGCCAAGGGTTTTTACTAATTCCATAGTTTCTTAATTATCCATGTTCCAGAAATTAAATGAGGCAGTAATACCATACTAAATGCATTAACACTGGTATTAACACCAATATGAAACACCATGAGAATGACATCAAAGTAAGCTTTCACAGACTTGTATTATTATTGGGTTTTGTTTAAATACTTCCCAACTACTTCATGAACTATGAATTTTATAGTGATGGTAAAATTGTTTCCACAGTGTTCAACAATTGTCACATATTAAAACAACATTATTAAATCAAGAACCACAGCCCTCATAGATGAGAATAGTGCTAAAGTTACTTGTATGCATAGTTACCTAGGAATCAGTCTCACTGAATCCAGTGGGATTTAATTAAAAAAATTAGTGTAGATTAAAAAATTAGTTTTCATAAAAATGAATTTTCAGCCCCATTAATTCTTCACTTTGGATTTTATTCTTCATCTTTTATTTTTAAGCTTTTTCATTTAAAATATAGAACAAGGTTCTCTATTACTGCAAACCAGGACAACAGTTGGACTGGAGGATACATATCTGCCATAAAGAACACTCTAATTTTGCAAATTGTTAAGATCTTTTGCAGACAGGGTTCTAAATCTTTTTGAATGAGAATAATAGAATGGAAAAGATATGTGGAAAATATTTTGTGGGAAAATCAACTTTCCATGTCCAAATCGTATTTGCAAATTCTGGCAGCTGTGGTAGGAATATGAGAATAGAAGACTGACTTGTCACAGTGTAATGCTAAGGCATGTTGTAATTATTGACTCTCGGGAAAGTACACATGGCATCACCCCAAATTCAGGATATATAAATGCGCATTGTAATAAAAAAGAAGACTTTCAGCTCCAAGTCTGGAAAATCAGGAATCTTGAAAGGATATGTAAAGATTGTTCTAAAAGTGTCCAATATAGGTTATTTCATTTGGTTTTCTTGTTTAAAAAAACATTTAAAACAAGAGCAGTGTTTGATGTCAGAAATTAAACATTGGAAACAAAATTCGCAATCCAAGCTTTCTGCTTTTCATCAGTTAGGCCAATTTTTCTGAAGTAGGTTGTGTTTGTCTAATGGGAAAAAATGTTTTTTAGATGGTAAGATTTTATAAAGAAAAACTCAACTTTTATATCTTTAATCTATCTGTCTGTCTGTCTGTCTGTGTGTGTAAAAGCAACTCTGGGCAGCTTACAAGTGTGTGTGTGTGTGTGTGTGTGTGTGTGTGTGTGTGTGTAAGCTGCCCAGAGTTGCTTTGCAAAGTGAAATGGGCACCATATAAATTTAATAAACAAACAAACAAACAAAAATATGAACAAGGTACTGATATTCATTCAGTCCAAAAGGTAGAAGTTATCCTGCTATCTGTCTTCAGGCACTTCATGGGCACCAGGGGTCGGGAAACGTATTGGCTAATTACAAAAATGCTATTGGATATTAAATACAGTAACTGAACTATTGAAAGTAGTATTTAATATAGAGGTGAAGTAGCCACCTGCAGGCATGAAGCCCCACCAATTTCATCTTGCTCCTCACTTCATGCATTCAACAATCCTGATCATATGAAATAAAGCCACATAAATATACACAGTTGTAAAATATATCTTTATGTTGTAGATTTCTTTTAGTCCTGACATAGACCAAAGCAGACACAGAAGGAAGGAGAGAAGAGGTAAAAGAAGAGTTGTTGCCACTGCTATTACTACCATTGCAATCTCTTTTGATGTTCCTAAGTCAGTGGTCATCTGAACAGCAGGATCATGTGTTGGAAGCTGAGTTGAGGTGGCTTCACTTTGGCCACTTTATTCCTGTTCCCACCATTTTGAGACAAGAGACAAGAAAGAATAGTGGTGCCATATATGTGCTTTAAAAAACTATACTAGCAGTTGTTGACAGTGAAGACATACAGCAGAGCATTCTAATTGTTCGTACCATGTGAAAAGTTTGCTTTGGAACCAAGAGAGCTCTAATTTTTACTTCTCTAGTTTGATAGGAATGACAACTCAAGGCATGTTCAATAGTGAAGAACAAACCTGTTTCCCTAGTGTTTCCTAGTAATATCCTACCCAAATAACAACGTGACTTTGCTTAATTCTTGAGCCCAGATAAGGCTAATTAGGTGCTGTCATAGCTGTTATAATTTCTCACAAGCTTGCATAATGCTGATGAATGGAGACTCCATAGTGTTAAGTTGCAATGTATGAAAACTATTATTTTACTGGTATATCAAAATATATCACTTTCTTGTTGGAGAGAAGAACTAAGGAGAAATTTCCTGACAGTCAGAACAATTAATCAGTGGAATGACTTGCCTCCAGAAGCTGTGGGTGCTCCAACACTGCAAGTTTTAAAGAAGAGATTGGACAATGATTTGTCTGAAATAATATAGGGTTTCCTGAGCAGGGAATTAGACTAGAAGTCCTCCAAGGCCCCTTCCAACTCTGTTATTCTGTTATTCTTTATGATAAATACCAAAAACATAGAATGAAATCAAATATGATTTCCCTTAGTGAACAGCAAATACTGATAACCTCTTCTTTTTCTGTTAGAAACTATATCAATTCACAGATATCAAAACAGGGGATATTGTGCCTTGTATGAACCAATGCATTTTATAATTTCTAACCAGGTGCAAAATTGCTAATACTTGATAGATATTTGGTAATTACATACCGTACAGACCAAGCAAAGGGCATCCGATATTTTCCCAACTTGTTGCAGAATTGTTTGTTGGATTTTAATACTTTCAGGGCCCACTAGATAAAATCAAAGAAAAAGTTAAAGAAGGGTCATTTCAAACTCTATTCAGAATAATTTAACTTTAGACCATTGGTGACATTTTGGTGATGAAGCACTATAATATCATGATTGGAAAGGATCTTCTAGGCCACCTAGCCACTTAAAATGATGCAGAAAAATCAGAACTAGAGCAGCACAGAAGGTTGCCAGATAATTTCAGCCTGATAACACTTCCTAATAGTTATCATTGAGAAATTTTTGAACAACGGCAGACATATTTCATGATGAACTTGGATGTCTCACATATACAAGTTTTTTTCAAGTTTTAGAAAAGTCTTTTTTTTAATGAACACAATGCTCAGTGCTTAAATTGCTGAGATGAAAGCAGAAGTAGCACATATGCAACAAATGTTAAAGATTAGGAAGCAAATTTAAAATATAAAATGAGGTAACATAAGGGAGGGAAAAGTAATAGGTTGCTTAAATCCCAATTAGCTGTCATTTAAATACAGTTGTACATACAGTACAACTGTATGTATGTATGTGTGTGTATATATAACCTCTAAGCCACAGGTTCTCCTCCCTACATCAGCTGAACCAGGGGAGGGATTATATGCTTTTTCTGTTGAGTCACCTGGTATACCCAAATATGGGGGGAGCATACTGCTTCCGTTCGCCTTAGAGGGTAAAGCAATTGCCTGACAAGACAAGCAGCTCCCCTTTTGCTCCACAGAAAAAGCATACACACACACACACACACACACACACACACACACACACACACACACACACACACACACAGAGTATAGCATTGAAAAGGACATAATATTCCTGAAGATACCCACTGATGGAGAATCCAACTAACCTCCCAGGGAATTGATTCTATTATTTTGACTTCATTAAGAGGTTTTGCTTATTCATAAAAAAAGGGATATATTTCTAATCTCAAATATTGCAGCTGGATAGGTAAAATCTCCTAGCTATCACACTTCTTCTATCTACAGGTCAGATATTTGCTTGTAATAGTACGTGGTAATGGCCTTGGGAGACTGAGCCCAGAGGTGGTGCCTAGGGAATGGTCAGATAAGAGACAGCATAGTCTGCAGCTGAACAGTGGGCAGGGCAAGAGGCTCAGAAAAGATCCCCCCTAATTTCTCTAGGCGCAAAGGAAACGGAGAAGAATTGTACTTTCACTTTTGCAGGATTCTGTTAATGTAGCCTTACAATAAAGTAGAATTAGTTCATCTGGTCATGTTCCCTGTCTGGTCTACCTTGTAAGGCTGACATTAACGCAGTTTACATTACCTATTTTTGGAAGCACTTAACTTCCACAATGAAAGAATTGACTCTTTCATTGAGAATAAGAAGCGCAAACAGATTGCATAAACAAACAGAAATGCTTCCTGCCCCTATAGATTGCCAATGCTGTCTCCAGAGATGGCTTCTCTTGTCAATAATTAATCTGACCCTTAGGATTTGAAAGCCATTTATGTTCCCAATTACATTACCTTGTTAGAGTCTGGGTTTCTTATATAAGGTTCTGCATTGGTAGCAATATTTCCCATGAGGACCTTTTCAATTTTTGCCACCAAAACAATTTCAGAATGAGGGTTACTAATGGAGAAAATTCCCTGAAGGTAGAAAAAAAAATCAGTAAGTAGCAATCTAGATACAACAAACAAGTTATTTTAGTTAAAGAATTATTCTGCAACATAAAAATGTGATCAACTCTAATTTGCCTTAATCTCCAAACCTCTGCCTTTTTCTGACAAAATATCCAACTCCTTCTAGAGTAATTTGCTTCCACTGATGTGTAATGAAGATTTTATTCTATTTGTTAGAGGAGGAAACATGGCATAAAAGGGAGTTATAGGGGGCTGTGAGGAGCCAATGGTGGGTTTCAAGATGTGCTACTGCCTGCAGCATCCTGAAAGAGTTTTGGTGAGCCACAAGGATTTTATCAGTCATTTTGTTGACTGGATATATTTTATTAAGAAGTTGACAATATTAAGGAGTTTGAAACCTGTGGCTGAATGATGCATAGGATATCAAATGGGCATTTGCTGATGGCATAGAAATCTCTAATGTCCTTCTTCATGAAGCAGCAAATTACTTTACTCTGACAAGTTTTACATAAGCAGCAAGAATCAGATAATGGATGATTGTACACGAAGAGCCAAGAAGAGGCCTACTTGAAAAACCTGATGACAAACATAACCTTTATAACCACCTCAATTGCAGACTGTGGAGAGTTTTTATTTTTATTGCAGATAACAACAATTTCATATTTTGCCCCATGTCTTTATATGGAAATGTTGACCTTGTGTGGGGATAGAGAATATTAAGAAAATTTGGAAAAAAATGTTCTCCAATGTGGTGTCCTCTAGGATTACTATCATTCCATGTAGGAATGCTGGGATTTACAGTTCAAAAATAATCAGAAATTATTCATGGAAGAGAAGAGTGCTTGTAGCTACCCACCTACTGCTTTGTAATAATTCAAACCCAAATAACCATGGCATACAATTTTCTTTACAGATGACTTTCAGTTGATGTTGACAAAGCAGATGCCTGTGAACGAAACAGATTTGTTACCTGTTTGGGATGCTTTAGCCACTCTTCTGGGAATCCTTTAACCTGAGGTTCTTCATCTTTGTTGCCAGTTGTTTCAACAGTTCCATTTTCTGATGAAGATGATATCATATGTCTAACTATAGTATGATTCAGGTCCACATGGAAATCAGCAGAGAGCTTTCGGTTGTCCCTTAAGTCAAAAAGAGCCACATTCACAAAAAAGGGCTCAATCTGTAAACAAAAATATTTATTTATTTGGCCAGCCATTTCACAAATATGATTCTTGGTGGCTAATAATGTATTAAAATCACACAGCTAATAAGATAACAACAACATTAAATAACATATACAAAAAGTAATCAAAAATAAAATTAAAAGTGAAATATGTCTCAAATATGACTACTGAGTTTAATAAGTTGCCCAAGCTGTGAATTCAACAGGTTTTTCAATAAATCATTAGAGTACTATGTATAATTGTATGCTACTTTAAGATGCTGAAATGTCAGAGTAAAACATTCAGATAGCATATAGCCCCTTTTCTCCTTCATAAACAAAGAAGGTTCAAATTGGGAAATTATGGTTATCAACCTAAGAACATGTTACTTTGTTCAAACTATGGAATCAGATATGAACTTTGAAGACAAGTACAAGTTAATCATCATTTTGAGCTCACTTAATTTACTGACTTGCTCTTAAGTTAGTAGGCCATGTTCCTAATTTGGAAACTGAGATTTAAATAATTTTCCTTTAATTCATATAAATGCATAGGAGACTAAATACATAGAGGAAATACTTGTTCATAACTTACCAAATTGAATCATGATCATACAAGCCAGTACTACTGGTATATTTATTTTCTATTTTGTAATACATTAATATTGCCTGTTTCATCATATACTTTGCAGTTAAGAAAAAGCTAATGGGACTTCCGGTTGATGTCGCGGCACTATCAGACGCGAAGAGCAGGGCTCCGCAAACTTGCGCCGAATCCCTTCATTGGAGGGCCCCATAAGGGGCTAAAGTCACCCTGTAGGGGTGATGAAGAGTGGAGGGGTGCCCTGCAGGTCACAGAGAGCGGCAGCTCTCCTGCTTGACCCAGGGCTAATTCCCTCTCATCTGACGACGAAGAGGAAAGGCAGCCATTATGGCTGCCGTGAAGCTGGGGCAGCCGAAGAAACAAAGAATGTGCTGGAGCGGTGTGGATGAACAGTGACTGGAACTGGGTGAGGTGACTCTTTTTTCTTTACCTAAAACCTACCCTAAAGAAAATAAATTCTGGAAAAGAAAGAGACTCTTTGAAAAGTTTGTTTAAGCGGCAAACAATTACAGAGAGAAAAATCACAGACCCGAAAGAAAAGATTTTAAGAAGAGAGCACAAAATCTTTAAAAACACAGAAAGATTGGATCTCTAATTTTTATTAACAACAAGGCATTTTAAAATGCTGGAATTACTTGTCAGAATTTTGATTATTTGTTTGAATAATCAAACAAAATAATCAAACAAATCAAACCAACGGAACCTGTTAGAATCTGTGTAATGTTGAAAGTTAAGCTGAAGTCGCCACCTACTGGTGAATGGAATAGACATTATACTCCCATAACCCTGGGAAAAATACCGATGAGACAGAGGAGAAAGTGGAAATAAATAACACCTGGAGGACTGCTGTGCTATCTACTGCTCTATACTTATCTACTTCATGACTACTGGAGCTCTAATGGTGAGAACACGGAAGACATCTAAATAAAATGACTTTCAAATATCAGGAGTTATGATTGAACTTAAAGAGTGAGGAGACATTTGGAAATCTTCCTGGATTACCTAAAAAGAACTAAATTCACTAACTGTGGGACATAAAGAATTATAATTACTGTATTCCCTAAGGAGCAATGTCAGGATTGAAGAAATGGTTTCCAGATCGACTTTCTGAGGTCAAAGATAATTGAGACTCTGGGGCGGTGATAGACCATTGACAGACTACTGAGCTACCGTGTTTCCCGAAAATAAGACCCTGTCTTATATTTTTTTGAACCCTGAAATAAGCCCTTGGCCTTATTGCCATGCGCTCAAAAGCCCGATTGGGCTTATTATCAGGGGATGTCTTATTTTGGGGGAAACAGGGTATATTTGGACTTATCAAAAGAAGACAAGATGCTTCAGCAGGGGGAAATAAGTGGGTTGCAAAAAGAAATGGTGTCGATGTTTCAAAGCATTTATGATATTATGATAAGGAATCACAGGGAGATAAAGGATTTAATGAATAACATAAATGGGAAGCTAGAAAGTGTTCTACAAGGGATAATGAATAATGATACAAAATCCCAGGAAATAGAGGAGATAATAGAGAGACCAGAGGAAAAGATAGAACAGACAAATCAACAAATTAAACAAGAAGATAAGAGGGAGAAGGCAATAAAAACGTATGAAACAATTCATGGAAAATACATGCTAAAGGACCAAAAAATGATACTGGATAAACAGAAAGATATTCTTGAAAAGAAAATAGAGACTTGGGCAAATCCTCTGGAGGCTTGGCAGCAAAAGATAGTAGAGGTGGAAGAAATACTTAGGTTAAACAGGAAAGATGAAGTGGTGTAGGGTTTCCTGCCTAAGCAGGGGGTTGGACTAGAAGACCTCCAAGGTCCCTTCCAACTCTGTTATTCTACTTGTTTTAAAGATGTAGATAGAGATGAAGACCCAAGGGAGGAATTTGGGAGGCAAGTCAAAAAACGAATAAGAATTGAAATATTAAAATGGACAAGAGATGATGGATAGAAGAAATGTTTTGTAACACAAGATTGGCTTTACTAGGAGCTTGAACAGAGGCAGAAACAAGAATTAGGGGGAATATTATTATACATATTTCTATATAATATACTAAAAGTAATAGCTAGATGTAAAGATTTTGAAAGATTGTGATACTATGTATGTTTTAATGATATTGTTATTGTCATGAGAATGGTGGATTAAAATGCTGAACAACTAAATAATGAAGGCCTATATTTTAACACAAATATATTTAATAACATTGTAATTACATAAATATGATCTAAGTAACAAATAATATTAATACTATCACTACTACTTGTATCCAAATAAATGATACCCAGATGCCTCACTGTTCATGTATTGATATTGATGTATATTAAAAAAAAAACTAAAAAAGAAAAGAAAAAGCTTTTATCTCTTTCTGAACTTTCTCAACACACCATCCTGGTCTGCATCCCACTCATTTATGTACTTTTCCCACTCTCATTCTAGAATTATTTTCTGTCTTTATTTATTTATTTCCTAGCAAAACTAGTCTTTAAAACATAGCTGCTGCTATCTGCCAATGAATGAAATCAATACATTGGCAGAAAGCCATGGAAGATAAATTGTTCAGAATTTAAGCAGTTCCATCCATTACATTTTCTTTTAAATATAATATTGACAAGTGATATATTTAGAAGAAGTCCTCTTATTTTCCCCATTTTTTATTTGCATTGTTTACAACAAATAACCCATTTCTCCAATAGATGTCAGAGTTTTTGTCATTTTAGTATAAAATCCAGAAATTATTCTGTGGAAAAATAGGCTGTTATTCTATATCAATTACAATTAATGTTATAGGTATTACATTATATATTAGAATAGTTTGACCTTTTGTTGCTCATGCCAAGGTCCCTTAGCAGAAAGAAGCTGAAGAAGCTTCTTGGATGAGAAGCGAAACATCGTCAAAGAAAAACCAGAAAGTCCAGTTGCCTCTTGAAAAATCACCTTTGGGAAATCTGTATGCTCAGTTTACCAGAAAAACACATAGGAACATAAAATCCCTTCTAGATCAGACAAAATGACCACTGTGGTTGTCAAAATGCTTCTGGAAATTTCACATAGAGAAGTTCCCCTATTCCTCTCAGCAACTGATATTTAAAGCATGCTTTGTCTCACTGGAGAAGCATAGATTTCTGCAACCTGCTTCAAACTTACGTTGGTAACTGGATCATTTTCATTATCAGAAACACAAGCTTGAAGATTCAGACTAAGGGATTTGCATGTTATCATGATTTGCTTTGTCTCTTTCTCCTCAAAAGGTTTGTGCAATCGATCCATTTCTGTGAACTCCTTTCTTTGAGTGTTCGAGCTCTAGAATTGGACATTGAGATAATTAGCTCTTCAAAATCAATATACAAAGCATCTTACAAAGGTAGAAGAAAATAGACTGTTTTGGGATACAGATGTATGAACCGGTAGCAACCCACTGGTGACGTCACAGTGATGTCATGGATCCGGTTTGGTCGGTGCCGGTCCGTGGGCGCCGCCATCTTTTTTTAAAAAAATTTTTTTTTTTTTTTTAAATTTCCGGGTTTTTTTCCTTCTGTGCATGCGCAGAAGCTGAGTTTCTGGCACTGCGCATGCATCGCCATCTTGTTTTCAGCTTTCTTTTTTTTTTGAATTTTTTTTTGAAATTTTTTCTGGGTTTTTTTCTTCTGCACATGCGCAGAAGCCGAGTTTTCGGCACTGCACATGCGTCACCATCTTGTTTTTGGCTTTTTTCCCCCCACGAGGTGCAGCCACGCAGCGCGGGAGGAAGCAACCGGCAACGAGGTAAGTTAGAACCCACCCCTGGTCAAGAGTAAATCTCTATCCTTGGAAGCTAGCAGTACAGAACGACTTAAAGTAGAAATATATGTAATAAAAGCAGTTAAAATTACATGGCGGGTAATTAACTCATTATGCTACTTGCTTTTATTCAATCTTTCTTGGGAATTAAAAGGAACACTTTACTTACAGCAATGTCAGAGTCTAAAGAGAAAAGGTTTAGCCGATCTACATTCCGAGATTCTTGAACACTTTTTTCTGTTTCTGTGAGGTACTGCAAAGATAAGAATTCTTTGATATACAATCACTGTGATAGGTAAATGGATAACAGGTAGATAGATGATAAATAATATAGATAAGTTAGATTATATAAACAGACAGATAATTACACACACACACACACACACACACACACACACACACACACAAAATACATATACATATATATACGGTATACCATACATGCTTTTGAGCCAGTGCTGATTCTTGGAAACTGCCTAAAGAAATTCTTTAGTTTTCTTGGCAAGCTTTTCAGATGTGGTTTGCCACAGCTTGCTCTCTAGGGCTGAGAGAAAGTGATTGGCCCAAGATGACCCAACCAATCTTGTGTCTCAGGTGGGACTAGAACTCAAGATATCCCAGTTTCTTGTCTGAAGTCTTAACTACTATACCAAACTGGCTTTGTAATCATTGTCTTAGTTCAAATGATCTGATGTCATTTTTAATTCTAATATTTTCACCCTAAAATGTGATGGCTTGTAAAAGTAAAGCACCATGATATATCATCACAATAAAAAGACAGCTGCTTTTTTGTGTGACATACAGTAGTATGCTTTTAAATGCTAGTAACTTGAAATTTATTTTCAAGTTTTCATGTGGCATAACAATATTTATAATATACAAATCTTTTTTACCCTGTAACAACAACAATCTCTTACTTTAGCAATATCTGGATGCAAATTATTCTCTGAAGAATCATTTTCCTCTTCAGGGCGGTCATAATTCATGCAAATGTCTTCAGAATCTTAAATACATACACACATTCAAAAGAGTAAAGATTATTTGCTTCCAAATGTTTTAATGATGAAGTGAAGTGTATGCTTATCTAAATCATGTGTTTTCTGTTCTGCAATTATAGCATGACTTTGCAGAAAAAAGGACAATTCTCAAGCAGGTAGAGATGTACGTTAAAAGCTCCCATTCATAATACAAACCATTTTAGTAAACATATTTTATAAAAATCAATGAACATAGGACTGTGATTCATATAAACCTCTAAATTTCTTTGTGGCAGTCAAAGGATCGAACAAGAGAAGTAACTTTTTGTAAAGTATGACTCATATGAAAGACATGAATTTCTTCCATTATGTCTTACAGATACATTTTGAATAACAGAAAAAGCTTATTGCGTATAGTATTTTAAATCTTTAGAGTATGAATGCTGTATGATTTCCTGACATAATATGTGTAATAAAAGAAGGTTAAAATAAAATGCATTCAACCATGGGGATCTTTGCAGCTTAAAAACAAAAATATTTAACACTACGCATTGATCTGCAATGGGATTCAAAACGCCTGGAGATTTAAATACATAATGCCTCATGAAGTTTACATTTTTAATTCTGTATTCTGAATGATTAAAAAAAATCTACTTACCAAACCTCACATCACTGATGTCAGCACTTTTCCTCTCTTGAATGGACCCTTCTGGATTTATCTGAAGGATTTTGTTGAGAGTAAAAATCCATTCATCCATATCTTGCTCATTTTCAGCTGCCAGCACAAAGTATGTCAAGTCATTCATTTTCAGCTCAAAGGCATGTTTCCGAAGCCTATTATTCTATTGGTTGAAGGAAAGAAAGAAAGAAAGAAAGAAAGAAAGAAAGAAAGAAAGAAAGAAAGAAAGAAAGAAAGAAAGAAAATATTGTTACAGCAATGAAATGTGGCAAATTCCATATTAAATGATTAAATACTTCCATAACTTGTGGAAATAAATTTAGGAAATGCTAATATGTTATTTAGAATAATCCTCACTGAAATAAGAGTGAATATTTTCTTTAACTGTTATGCATTTTACAAATAGGAAGTCTTCTGATGAAAACAAAAAGACCCTTTAACACAGGGACATGAATTCAACAGTGTGTTTTCCAAAGCCTTCTACAAACAGGATTGGAACTTTACTTATTTGCACTCATAAGGTTGCAAATGTTTTGATTATGGTATATAAAGGATGTTTAAACATACTAACTTTATCTTTGTATATGCACTGTTGTTTTCTTTTATCTTTTTTTCCACAGGACCCATACCATTTCTAAGGTCACTGTTCATCTAATTTTTCCTAGACATGTCCTTTCTATGGGTTCTAAATCTCTATCTCATCATATTTGTTGATATTTTTTTTAAAAACAGCCAAGAGTCTGCTAGCTCCCTATTGGATAAAGTAGTGTTTCTTAACCTTGGCAACTTTAAGATGTGTGAACTTTAATTTCCAAAAGAGTTGTAGGAGTTGAAGTCTACACAACTTAAAGTTGTTAAGGTTGAAAACACTGTGATAAAGCAACCACACACTTTTGTTAGCTGCTTGCCTTCCCCATTTTGAAATTTATTTGGAGGACTGAGATGATGAACTTCCCATCACCTGCAGACCTGGTTGTGCTGTTAGAAATAATCAGTCTGGTGGTGATGGTGATGTGCTTGTAGGTGGGGTTTGTAGCCCTAGATTTCTGGAGATTATGGTGAGATTCCTCTGTGGGGCTGAGGTCAAGTTAAAGAGGCTCCTTTGTGCAGCACCAAAGCCACTTATTCATGCATGCTACTTTATAAATATGATTCATTTAGGCACACCAGAATATCTTCACATTCATACAAATATATACAAATTTAATGCCATGTGAACGGAACATTTTTTTTGTTTCCTAATTTTATTAGTTTTGTTTGTGAGAAGGCTAGCTATGGTATGAATAGAATATATCAATAATGTTCTCAGAGAAATTAATGACTCCATCCTGGTAAATGGAACATGAAAATTATTTGATTTCAGCAATCTCTTCTTATCTATTCCTGGGTTTACTTCAGATGTGCTCCAGAAACAGAAGTTCTTTGGAGGAGATTTTGTGATGCATGAGTTATAGTGGAAATGGGAGAACATAGAAAGCCTTCTTCCTCTCTATTTCACAAATAGATGACTTCTATTGTCATGGAAAGTTTAGTATGATACCATTTAGTATTTCCAACATAAGCAGCAGCGTGTGCGTGCGTGTGCGTGTGTGTTTCCTGCATATTTATTTATTTATTTATTTATTTCTAAAATTTATATGCCGCCCAACTCCCGAAGGGCTCTGGGCGGCTTACATCATATAAAAAATAAAAATAAAACATATAAAAACAAGTTT
>QLTV01001459.1:1876794-1887816 GCA_003457575.1 Thermophis baileyi
TCGCACACCCACGACTGCTTGCGCAGCTGCATTCTGGACCAATTGTAGTCTCCGGACACTCTTCAAGGGTAGCCCCATGTAGAGCGCATACACACCGATACACACACATATATCTAAGTTAAAAGTATTTACTATGGTGTGTATGTGTGTGTGTGTGTGCCTAGATACCATAATTTTTGATATAAAATCGATGCATATTTCACTCCCAAATGTCTTCTTTTTGGAACGTTCAATATAGTAATCCTACCACTAAGATTTCAGAGTCATATTATCCGAAGAAGTTAATCAAATAGTTTTTCTGATTAGTATATTGCTAAATGGAAGTTACCAAGGGGAAAGAACTGTAGTATCTGAAATAGTTCCCACTCTTGCTTAGACTGGCTGGTATTTATTACTCTGAAGACACAAATGAATTCATATTAATTAGTTTTAGGCATACCAAGCTGTATTCAGAGGAGTGCTAAAATAACTTCATTTAGTCAAGTTACAGAAGAAAATAGAAAACAAATATTGAAACATATGCAAGCAAAGCAACATGCTACTATTTTAGATAGAAACATAGAAACAATGATGACTGTTGATATTATAATGCCTTAATTAATCGGTTGCTGATTTCACTGGATCCCTTATAACCATCTTCTTTACAGCCCTTGTTATCTTATGCAAATATTTTTTTTCCAAGCAAAAGCTCCAAAGAAAGAGCTCCTTTTAAATCTGTGCTCAGATTATTTCCCTTCATCTCATGTTATTCAGAAGAAACAAGAAAACATCTTTGTCTATTTTACTTTCTTGAAGGTTAAAAAAAGCCTCTCAGGAATTCAAATACTACTTAAGATTCATATACACACAGACATGCATAAAAGCCAGACATCCTAATTTTTGCTGCATTAACTGCAATGTAACTAGAAATATCCTCAAAGCAATTAAGCAGAAGGCAGGAAATCTATGTCTCCATCCGGAAAAAGTTAATTACTTAGAACTGTTAATCTGTTATCCTTTAATGCAGGTCTAAGGAATTTTTTGGCAGCTTGGTATCATTTACTATTTTCAATGCCAGAGGCAACACAGGGTGAGAAAATTAATGACATTGTGTCATCATAAAAATAAATCAGATATTTTTTCATAGATATTTAATTATTGTAATTTTTTATATTCAAAATTTATTTAAGGGCATAGCCCACTTTCTTATGTTATGTTTCCACTGGAAACTGGTAAGATCTTTTTTGCAGTTTCATGGGAAAAGTTGATGAATAAGATGTTCAGGGACATTATTTGATCTATAGTTACTGGATTGCCCATGCTTGGCTGAAGACAAGGAAGAAAAGATGCAATTACACTTATATACCATTGTTGACTCTAGAAGTCAAGCTGGCATTCATATTAGCTAGCAGTGTGCTGCAGCTGCCAAAAAGCTAATGCAGGCCTAGGCTGCATCAGCAGAGGGATAGTATCAAGATCATGTGAAGTGTTAGTATCACTTTATACTGCACTGCCATAAGACCACACTTGGAATACTGCATCCAGGTTTTGGTCATAACAATAGAAAAAAGATGTTGAGACTCCAGAAAGAATGCAAAGAGCAACAAAGATAATTAGGGGGCTGGAGGCTAACCTGTACGATGAACGGTTGGGGAAACTGAGAATGTCTAATCCAATAAAGGATTATGGGTGACATGATAGCAATCTTTCAAAATATGTGAGGTTGTCACAGAAAGGAGGGGGTCAACCTATTTTCCAAACTCTGTTATTCTGTATTCTGTCAATAGCAACTCTGTCAGGTATGTTCAGCTTAGAGAGAGAGAGAGCTCTAATTTTAGAAGCTTTCGGGGGGGAAATGTGGTAATACTCAGAAATATGTCAGTGTGCCTGGTGACAAACAATGACTATTAAATGTTAAAAGAGGGCAGAGATGCCAGATGGTGTACACCTCTTCATATCCGTTTAATCTTTCAGAGTTCTCCAAAATTATTGTAGTAGTTGAGCTTTTCTCTGAACATTTGAAAAGCAACATATAAACATTTTTAAAGACAATTTTAAAATTAATCCAGTGCATGTATGCTTATTGTGCAAATGTGCATATGGGTCCTTTAACAGCTGCATTCCTTATTTCTATAGTTTTGTTCGGAAGTCTATATTTTCACACATACATACACGCACGCGCGCACACACACACACACACAATGTTGAATAGAATCTTGGTGACAAACACCTGCAGGAGATTCCTTTGATGTTTTGTTCCAGTGCCTGAAGGCTGTTGGAGTCTGGATTGGGTGAAACAGGCTGAAGCTGAATCCCAAAAAGAGTTGTTGTTTCTCTATCAAGGTACTCTTGACAATTACAGGGTTCTTGAAGGATTGGCACTATCTCTGAAAAGTCCTTGATTTAAGGGCTCACAGATTCCCAACTACTGCTTCATGGGCAGGCAGCGGCTTTGTTAAGAGACGACACATGTCTGAAACATTATCGGCAGGTTCAATAGTATGGTTTGCACCTGCTTTCTATTACACAGATATTTGCTAAAAAATTGCTTTCAGTTTCACATGTTGGAAAGTCCCACGTAAAACTATTCAAATAAGACAGCTGCTTAGACACTTGATAAATATTTTCAGCTGCTGCCAGCTGAAGAGAGCAGCTGGATCCTATGTATTTCTTCCCCTAAACTGATCTAGCAGTATAGCAAAGGAAAGGAAAATTGAACCACCAGAGTTTCTCACAAACAATTCAAAACTGGTAGATTGCAACATATTTATCTACTATATCCTTTTTTGTACATTTGAAGAATGAAGGTGCAGCCCAACTTTGAAAACAATCCAAAATGTCCGCTCTTTGAAAATTTCCTAATTTGTCAGAAATTGCAAGAATTCCACAATTTTTTAAATTTTAAGAGTAAAGTGTCCTATTCAGTAGGAAAACATTGACTTTGTGCAATTTGGTTTCTCTCAGCCTTTCATATTTCCAATTCCATTTCAACTTCTGTTATCAGTTTCAGTGTGTTAAAATAAATGATACAAATGAAGAAGAAAAGCTACTAGGGCAAAATCATGGATGGGGAAGTGGGACTGGTCTTCCTGATCTGCATTTTTCAGTTTTATTTACTTTTATTTCAATATTTATGAATTGATTATGTACAAATAAAAAGTATGGATAAAATATAAATATAATAAAACTTAAGCTTAAAAATTTAATTTTTTTTTAAATTAAGATAAAAACAAACTGTTATTCAAAATGAATCAAAGGAGTTTGAAAATTAATCATAGAATATCAAAGCCAAAAAACCCAGTGTTATCATCTGTCTAAAATTGATGGAACGATATGAAAAAAGGAGTTTCAGAGGAAAGTATTAACTTTATAGCCAAAACCCTAGAGTCTCTGCATGGTCAGTATATGGATGAGTGAGTCTGATAAAGACTCCAGTTTCTGGGTAAACTTGTAGAAGGAAGGTGATGTTTTAAGTTTGCCTCCATGCCTGCATCAAGCATTATCTATGGAAAGATACAGAGAGACAGGACACTAAAGTAGAATTAGAAGGTAGCAGAGCAGACATCAGTTAGAAATGTCACTTTGGAAAGCAGCATCTGATGGCAAAGCATTAGGTAGCATTTGCACGGTTGAATGAATAATTCATTTTTAAAAAATATATAAAATAGAAGTAACAACACACTAAGTAGTGCCTACATTTTCTCTAACCCATTAAGGAATTTTTATTTTAGCTGTATGGTTTATGTCTGATTCTTGCAAAACATCAAAAGAACTTAAACCAACAAAGTCCATTATAATAAAATATAAGACAAGTAAAATCTGCAAATAAAATCTGCAAAGCATCTGTAACACTATAAAGCATATCCCTCATATTTAACCTACTCTAAGTCTGCTGAATTTTTTAAGAAATGTCAACATTTTTGACAGTAAAAATAAAATTAAATCTGTCAAGCTTATTGGAAGATTAATACTGTAAAGTAAGACTATCTGTGTGCTTGTTTAGGGAAGGGTTTTTTCCATTCCAATTTCAAAGAAGAAAGGGATTATAATGAATGTCCTGTCTAATGATCTAATATCATAGGGAAACCGATAGAGAAGGAAACACACTAACTGAAAGGAGCCAAGACTTGGTCAATCTATAAACAAACACATAAATAGCATTCCAAAACAAGGAAGATATACCATTAATATATATTCTATACTGTACATTTTGAAGTGTTTATACTGTACATTTTGAAGTGTTTTCAAATTCAACAGCAGAATGTGGTTGAACGTTTTTTAAAAAAAGCGTTTTCATATAGTGCATTAATAAAAGATGCAACACAAAAACTTCACATTCCCAAATATTTAGCAAAATGTTAACTTCTGCAGCTACGTTAATAGACAATTTTTCAAATGCATTTTGAAAAAAGAGAACTGAGCTATTTCCCACATTTAATTTAAACTTCAACATTAGAACATGCAAAACGAATGTCAGAAATACCACATCAGATAGGTTGCAGCAGCTACCCCAGACTTGGATCAGTTTATATTAGAGTTGGAATTACCCATTCCTTAAGCCACACACTAATTTAAGTGATTGCTCTTCTTCAATTTTTATACTGTATAAGTTTGTTTTAGTCTAGTTCTTCTGATAATATGCAGATCAGCTATGGATACAGGTTCTTTTAGAGCTGTGAAAGATTTTATTCCATTTATTTAACAGTAGAATTAGGTAACATTTCAAGGGTATGATCTTTGAATAATACTGGAGGAAGAGGGGTAATGCCCCAAGAAGTGGGTAAGACCTGGAGAAAAATTAGATAGATCTGGACAAAAATATTAAACTTAATTTAAATGTAATTAAAATCTGATCACATTAATTAAATATGGTCAACATGTTAATTTAATGATTTAATAAGAGACATAAAAGTCAATTGCAACTACTTTTAACTACAAAGGAAGCACAAAAATGGTAAGAGAGAATATTTGAAAAATAATAAAGTATGCTGAAAAGAAGACAGCAAAACTTTCACTGGAGAAGAAAAATTGAGAAACTGAAGGATGGATTTTTGTCAAGGTATTAGCCTAAAGGCTTTTAAAATGAATGTTATCCAATTGTTAACAGGACAAAACAAACCTTTCTTAATGATAATAAACTACAGAATTAAATGATATACCATACTATCCTTTGGTATATGCTGTAAAAATGGATTTTCGCTATTTGATGACTGGCAGTAGACATCAGTAATGGGTTATGGAGGTATTATAGGCTAGGCACCAGTTTCCAAAACATTTCTTGGTACAATTTAAAATACTGGTTGCTGGTTTTAATTTATAAAGCTCTAAATGGCTTGGCACCAAGTATAGTGCATTTGATTTGTATTTGATTTACTTATGTACTGCTAAGCAGAGGTGAAATTCAGCAGGTTCTGACAGGTTCTAGAGAACTGGCAGCGGAAATTTTAAGTAGTTCGGAGAACTGGCAAATACCACCTTTGGCTGGGGTGGGGTGGGAATGGAGATTTTGCAACATCCTTCCCCCCGGAGTGGGGTGGGAATGGAGATTTTGCAGTATCCTTTCCTTGTCACACCCACCAAGCCACGCCCACAGAACCAGTAGGGAAAATTTTTGAATTTCACCCTGCTGCTAAGGATGCTGTACTTTCAGTAATATAAAAATTAAATACTAAATAAATAATTGTGCATTGTTTATAGAAGAAAGAAAAAAACAATCTTTGAACATAATGTCCTTTGGCCTCTTTTACAAAATTCTGTCCTTTTTAGCAATTAGAAGAAAGCATTTTTACAAGCAAACTAGATAAAACCTGTACTGCATCTTATGTAGTTGAAAGCTATGAATATCAGTTATAACTAAGTTAGATTCTGTAATGAATCAGAGGCAATGCATGGAACCAGGAAATATTTGCGTCTTTTCTCTCCATTTGGCAAAGGCAAATAGGGTACAGTTTTAAAATGTAAACATGATCTGGAAAATCTCATTAGGCATGCGTTAAAAAGCTATTTGGGTAGCTTTTCTGTGTAATTGAAATGAGAAATGGTTATGCAAACTGATTTCTGTTTGCACACCAGAATTATCTCAAAAGTGTCTGAACCACTTGATTAGTCTGAGCCATTTTACCTAGAACTCATTCTTTTAAAGAAGCACATAGACCCACATCAGGGGTGATAAGATTGTTTAGATCAGCTAACAGAACTCACAGCAAAAGAGCATGGATAATTCAACAGAAGTCAAGTTTTATTCCCTAACAGAGAGCAACAGGAGAAACAAAAGCTGGACTTTTGAAATAAAGACGAAAATAATGAGAAAAGGGTTTTTGTTTTTGTTTTGCTTTGTTTAAAAGGGCTTTTCTATTATTGGGGTTCAGAAAAAGCGAACCAGATCTTGTGTTTGAAGTCTGTCCCAGGATTACCGTTCTGGCAGAATCGAACTTGATATTAACTTCAAACATTCAAACATTCAACAACAAAAAATGCAAAGTTTTTTTTTTTTAGACTAAGGAGCATTATTAAACTGCTCATACAAAAAAAACTGCTCGTACAACATGTGGTACGTTTCAGAAAAGCCAAACTGGCAATTTTAAGATATATTCCATTTTGTATATTAAAATTCCACTTAAAGGAGCAAAAATTCATAGGTTGCTGTACTCTAAGAAATGGTGATAATGAAAGATGAATCTTGGAATATATTGTTCAACATTCTGCACAGAGACAGTCTGGGAAATATGGCTATTCTGTTAGATGACAAGCATGGATAGGTGGAAGGAGATTAAAATACATTAAGTTATTCAGAGACTGAAAAATGAAGGAGAATTTTGATTTATGAATATTTGCTAAGAAAAAAAGCCCTACTTGTTTTTGGTATGTGGCATAATTGCAAGTCTTTTTATTTATACATATGGAAAAATTAACTAGGATGAATGCTAGTTTTGATTTTTACAATGAAAAGCTGGGAATCAGCATAGGGAGTACTGTATGGGCAATGAGAGGTTCTGAACATAACATATTGTACAATGTATTTAGGAGAGAAGGGATATTTATAAGGATTCTAGTCTTCGAGAGCAAAGAACTGTTAAAATTAAAAACGGCTGAGAAAATGCAGAGGCAATAAAAACACTCATACAGTAAATCTATCCATATTTTGAAAACTGCTGACTTACCTGCACTACCCCTGTACAGGAATCCAAAAAGATGCAGCCTTTGGGCTCTTTTGAGATCTTTTCATCTTTATAAAAGTTCATTATGTACGAGTGGTCTGACAATTGTGTCAGTTGAAAATAGCGCTTTTTGAATGACTATGTGAAAATAAGAAACAGAATTGGCTGTAACACAAATTATTTCTGACCAGGTGCTTAATTCATAGAAAACAGAAAATGAAACACCACTAATAATCACAAAGACCAATAATCTTTGAATGACCATGGAACTGGCCACTTTAATGTCATTTACACACTGCAACAGTATACATACTTATTTTGAACCATCCATTGAGTTTAGTACAGCTTATGTCTAGGTAAATACTCATATGACTGCTGAAACAGTTTCATTAATTACATTTTGGAGCTAAGCAAACAAGTGAAAATACAAAGGAAAAAAATGATGATGAGAATTAAGTCAGAAGACAGATACAGTATTAAACAATGAAAAGGAGTTTTGTATTAGGCTTCTTCAGATTTTTTTACCAACAGAAACTAACATCGCTCTCCTTTTACAATAGAAAATAGTAGTAATTTTCTTACCCGAACTGTAATGCTATTATTTACTGTGCTATTAAAATTCCCCTTATAAAGCCAGCCAGATTTGAAAACTCCAGTTCCTCCTCCTCCACCGCCTTTCGAAGATGAGTGAGATGTTGTATCCTGATTGAAAGACATTAATACTCTTTGATTTTTTTTTGTTTCCTGCAAGATAAAAACTCAGAATATGCTGAGATTTTTATAGCTATGCACTAATAAGGGTAACACCTCTCAGAACTGTTACATATATAATTTTCTTTAGAAAATGTGTTTCCTTTCAAAAACTGAAAATGTATTTATTTATTCAACAAATTTATATAGCTATCCATCTACCAGAACAACAACAACAACAAAACTTAAGGCAAAAATAAATTTTAAAAACCCACATGAAGCATATATATATATATCATATAGTTCCGCCTGGGTTTCATTAACATCCTGGCTCCAGTGTTGGAGAAAAACTGGACTTTGTGGTAGGCCAAAAAGTTTCAGGTAGTTTGATTTTCCAAGGGCAGGAACTGTAACAAAGAAGGCATACTTCCTAAGCCACATCACATGACACTGCTGGGGATCTGGACCTTCCCTACTAGATCTAGAAGCATTTAGGAATAATAAAGTGAAAGTGGACAGTCATATGCTTACTTCATCCTTGTCAACATCTTCATGATCAATTTCAAAAGAATGTGAAGGAAGCTTCTCTGGTCTGTATTCATGCCTAAGAAAGAACATTTTTTAGTGATGCTGCTAATATATTTGCCAAAATATTTTGCTACATCATAAAGAACTTGGAGCCGTGGTGGTACAGAATGCAGTATTGAAAACAAACTCTGCCCACTCCCATGAATTCGATCTTGACTGGCTCAAGGTTGACTCAGCCTTCCATCCTTCTGAGGTCAGTAAAATGATGACCCATATTGTTGGCAGTAATATGCTGACTCTGTAAACCGCTTAGAGAGAGCTGTAAAGCACTATGAAGTAGTATATAAACCTAAGTGCTATTGCTATTGCTATATCACTGATTACTTACAAGAATTAAAAATGTAGAGTGAAACCAGTGGTGAAATCTAAAATTTTCCCTACCGGTTCTGTGGGCGTGGCTTGGTGGGCGTGGCTTGGTGGTCATGTGACCGGGTGGGCATGGCCAACTCAATGTCATTCACATCAAGGGGTGCCTCGCCTGGCCCATCCCCTCCCAGCCATTCCTTGTCACACCCAGCCTCAACATATCTATAGTTCTGTAAAAATGTTGTTCACCTTTTTCGACTTTATTATCTACATACCAGTGGTGGGTTCCTACTGGTTCGGACCGGTTCGCTAGAACCGTTAGGGGAAATTTGGCCTGGGTCGCCAAACCGCTAGCAACCTCTGGCTGGCCACACCCCTGAACTGGGTCGCCCGGTCGCCACTCACTCTCTTGCCCCGCCCACCTGGTCACCGCTCTCGCCCGGTCGCCGCCCACCCAGTCGCTCGCCCCGCCCACTCACCCGCCCCGCCTACTCACTCACTCACTCACCGCCTAACCTGCCTTCCCAGTTCCCACGTGGTGCCTGCCCTATGCCCCAACTGAGCTGCCTCCTCCTGCCTACAGGTAAGTCGCGGTCATGCTAGGTCCCCTCTGCCCCATCCCCAGAGCTTTCTGTGGCCCCCCCACCATCCCCACCAAGCTCGCGTGGCTGGCTAAGCTGCCAAGGCCCGGCGCAGCTTCATTCCAGGCCGTGCTGCTCGCAGCCTAGCTTGCCGCGGGGCCCCCACCGTCCCCACCAGGCTCACGACCTTACCTTCCTCCCATGGCTGGTGGCAGAGGGGAAAGCATGCCAGCGCTCACGAGGAACCAATGCTTGGATCAGTTTTGGAGCTTGTTAAGGAGGAGGATCGCTCCTCGGCCCAGCCATGCGTTTTCAAGCCTGGGCTATTGCAATAGCTTTTCACTCCAAGCATCCCGGGCTTGAAAACACATGGCTGGGGCCGAGGAGCGGTCCTCCTCCTTAGCAAGCTCCAAAACTGCTCCAAGCGTCAGTTCCTCATGGGCGCTGAAAGTATCGGCCTTCAACCTGGCTGTTTCTCTGTGCCTGGCTTTCCGGATGGGCCCCCAAAGTGCTGTGCTATGAAAGACGCTCTCCTAGCAAGAGACCGGTGGAGAGAAGAAGCTGATCACATGGAGCGTTGTTCTCCGGCGACTTGTTTTCTCTGCCCCGCTCTCTTGCTGGGAGAGCAAGAGAGTCTTCCGCAGCACAAAGCCTGTAAGTGTAAGTCCCATCCGGAAAGCCAGGCAGAGAGAAACAGGTTGACTTACCAGGACCCAAAGCGCAGTGCTGCGAAAGACTCTCTCTCTCTCCCAGTAACAGAGCGGGGAGAGAAAACAGGTCACCGGAGAACACGTGGAGGGCTCCATCATGTGCTCTCCAGTTCAGCGGCTGCTGCTTCTCCCCCCTGCTGCTTTTGCCTGGGAGAGAGAATCTTTTGCCGCACAGCACTTTGTGTAAGTCCCATCCGGAAAGCCTGCACTTTCCCAGGGCCCCGAGGGCCACCCCCCCGCCAGCTGCCGCCTGGAGCTCCCCTTTCGCCCACCACCGCCTGGAGCTCCCCTTTCGCCCACCGCCGTTTCCTCATTTCAATGGTCCATGAAAGTACATGAAAGTACATCTATAGTATGTAGATAATAAAGTTGAAAAAAGGTGAACAACATTTTTACAGAACTATAGATACGTTGAGGCTGGGTGTGACAAGGACTGGCTGGGAGGGGAGGGGCCAGGCGAGGCACCCCTTGATGTGAGTGACATTGAATTGGCCACGCCCACCCAGTCACATGACCATGAAGCCATGCCCACTCAGTCACATGACTATGAAGCCACACCCACAAAATAAGCCATGCCCACAGAACCAGTAGTAAAAAAATTTAGAATCCACCCCTGGACCAAATCCATGGAGAATCACTCAGTCACACACTCAGTGCTGGGAGTCAGCTGGTTCACAACAGTTTTCCTGAACCGGTAGCTAATTGCTTGTTTAGTTCAGCGAACCAGCTGAGCAAGAGAGGTTTTTTTATTCTTCTCTCTCCCTTCAGTTAATTGCTCCGGGCAGATAGCGCCTGCAGGCCAGCTGCTCTACTGCTCCTCACCCACTCACCTGCCTTGGCACCGCATGGTCCAGGCAAGCAGCAAAGGTGGGCGAGGAGCAGAGATGAATTCTCTCATTTTTGTAGGAGCCCCTCAGTGCTATTTTATTGTGCTATTTTATTGTGAGTTGTGAGCACTATTTATTGTGAGTTGGGGACATGTTTGGCAAAATTGATTAAATGAAAAAAACG
>QLTV01001459.1:1898779-1924130 GCA_003457575.1 Thermophis baileyi
GATGTCACAATGTCCCTTAAATGCAGATCATCTCTCCACTGCCCTGAGAGAAATACCAGGTCGAGTGTGTGTCCCCCCCTATGGGTCGGACCCTGAACTACTTGGGTCAGGTCCATGGTTGTCATGGAAGCCATGAACTCCTGACCTGCTTCCGAGGATTCGCTGAGGGACGGCAGATTAAAGTCCCCCAGGACCATAAGTCTGGGGAACTCCACTGCCAACCCGGCTACTGCCTCCAGCAGATCAGGCAGGGCTGTTTTGACGAAGGTGGGAGGTAGGTACGTCAACAACAAACCCACCTGCACCCCTAAGTCCAACTTCACAAGGAGAGACTCACACCCAACAATCTCAGGGGCAGGGATCCTGCGAGGACAAAGACCCTTATGGACGATGATAGCCACTCCCCCACCCCTTCCCTGGAGTCGTGACTGGTGCAGCACCTGCAACCCGTCTGGGCAGATCTCTGAAAGGGGAACACCCCCCTCCTGTCCCTGTCCCAGCCAGGTTTCGGTTATACATGCCAGATCTGCTCTCTCCTCCAGGATTAAATCTCAGACGAGAGGGGCTTTGTTCACAATCGATCTGGCATTAAGCAGCAGCAGCCTGAGGCCAGGGCCCTGAAAACCCAAGTCACCAGAAGGGTCAGAACAGGCAATCGCTTTGATACAGCGAGTATCAAAGCGACAGCGAGTATTTATCTGTTACTATCCTGTACAGGTAGTTCTTGACGTACTACCACAATTGGGATCAGAATTTCCATTGCTAAGCAATGTGGTTGTTAAGTGAGTTGTGTCTGATTTTATCACATTTTTTTGCCACAGGTCTTAAGCAAATCACTGCACTTGCTAAGTGAATCACGTGGTTGTTAAGTGAATCCAGCTCCCCTCCCCCTCCCATTGACTTTGCTTGTCAGAAGCTGGCTGGGAAGATCGCAAATGGTGATCACATGACCCGGGGACACTTCAAACATCATAAATACATACAGATTGTCAAGCACCCAAATTTTGATCATGTGACCATGAGGATGCTGTGATGGTCATAAGTGCAAGGACCAGATGTAAGTCATTTTTTTGAATGTTGTTGGAGAGCATTTTTTTATTCCATAAAATGCTCTACCTGTTGATTCAGAACACTAAAATACTCTAATTGACGGCCATTCTTTATTTTCACTTGATGATAAAATCATGAATTTAACTCTAGGTTTCATTAATAATCTTTGATTAATTTAAACTGATCTTATTATTCAAGCATCAATATGATTGTCTTGTGTAAGTGCAAACTTACAAAGAACACCTCCTAGGTTCCTGGGAGACTATATTTATGCTGTTATCAAAATAAGTTCTTGAAGATAGGAAGTGCTCAATGAAAACTGCTCCACAATCTTAAACATAGAGTTGTCGTATATATACTCAAACGTAACAGACTGCATTATGGAAGTTTGTACTGGGAGTCCACATATCAAGGATGAATGATATTAATCATCTAAGAATACCCCATCTGCTGTCTGACGTTTATTTCCTAAATTTTTATAACACTATAACAAAATTAGCAGTATTAAAAAATCTGATTGTTGTAAGGGTGATTATCACAGTCTGCGAAACATGACCCCACCCCAATAATTAGAACTAGAATAAGATAATGATTCAGAATTTGGGCTCCTTTTAATTTATCTTGCAGTTTTCAAGTTTCTTTTCCCATACATCATAGGACAGGTCCGCAAAGCCGGAAAGATTGGGAACTCTGCATTAGTGCAGAGAAAACACCCCATACATGAAAAAATTAAAAGAAACTTTCCCCTTTATCTCCAACATTAGTTTTTTATTGTTGTCTCTTAAAATACATCTAAATACTTCTTTGTTCTTGATCTCATCTTGAATGAACCAATATCTAAATCCTCAATTCTCCCTATTAATCAGCAAAAGTCCATTTAAAGTTAAGAGATATAAGAACCTAAATATTTAAGCAAATTCTTTCAGGACCCCATAATCAAGAAAAACATGTGATGATTCTTCCAAGCTCTTTATTGTTTCTACACCTATCGATGGAATCTTGCCAAACTAAAGCACACTGCTATCTTCATAAGCCTATATTCAGAGAACTGTTAGGGAGGGCCTGTCTTCACCCTCTTTCTCTCAGGCAAACTATCTGAATTGAGCTGTCACTTACTCCTCTGGAATGCACCATCTCCCTCTTGTGTATGCAGACAGTCCACCACAAATTCCCCCTAATCTCTCTCTTCAAATAATTCAAATACAACCCCAATTAAGAATTAAACCTTGTGCAAAATAACCTTACAACCTGATTCATTATACCCAATTAAATATTTCAAAAAATCATCATCATCACTGGTCTGATATAATCTTCTGTCCAAAGACAAACCAAACACTAACAATACAAGTATCTAACCAAGAACAGCAAGGTGCTGACACAAGCATGTGTCAAATATACATCTAGGAAGAACTACAGAACAATTGCCAAGTAACAGATACAACATAGCATTAATGTCTGAGGCTGAAAACAATACCCGGATGAGAGGGGGAAAAGGTCATGATGTTGAAAGTTACAATACTGTATTATTTTTAAAAAATAAATATCCTGAAAAAATGTATATTCAAGATTAAGTAAAGTAAAGAATGATAACTTTACCTTTTTAACAAATAAATATTCTGCCTTTTGTTCTGCATCTTCAGGAACTGATGAGTACAGTGTTCTTATTTCCCAGGGAATTGTGGCTATCTAATGAGGTCAATAAAGAGAGAAAAATGTTCACACCTGAGCAGCAAAGAATGATAAATAACACATGTAATCAAATAGGGCAGGGGTGTCAAACTCAAGGCCCGTGGGCTGAATCCAGCCCGTGGGGTGCTTAAATCTGGCCCGTGGGGCCGGCCTGGAAATATCAAAGGACAGGCCTGCAGTGCCTCTGCGCAGCCCCCCCACGGTCCATTTTTGGCCTCCCCGGCCTCTTGCAGCACTCTGCTGGCCAAAAATGGGCCATGCGGAGGCCTTGCAGGGCCCCCATGCGGCCCGTTTTTGGCCGGCAGAGTACTGCTAGAGCCGGGGAGGCAGAAAATGGGCTACACGACGGCCTCATGGCCCCCCGCGTGGCCCATTTTTGGCCGGCAGAGTGCTGCAGGAGGTGTCCATCCCTTCTCCCCCCCACTCCCCACCCCCCCGCCCCACAGAGGAGAACTACAATGCTGATCTGGCCCTTGAAGAAATCCAGTTTGACACCCCGGAAATAGGATAATTAAGGGCTGAGTTCACCTAAATGATTACAGCATCATTAGATAGCTTACTAAGGAATTTGCATGCAAAGTATATTTTCGACCATCACAGATCAATCATGCATCAATTGTCATCTCATTTTCATGAATGTTCTATGGGAAGAAAGGTAGGATCTCTATTGGAATAAGAAATAAGAAATAATTCTGCATCTGGTGTGTTTTTTTGGTGGGGGTGAAGATTATTTGAAATGAGTGAGTTTTGCAATACCCACAAAGTGCCTTTCCCTGATAAACAAAAATGTGGAAAAAATGTACCCAACAGACAGAATATTGTGCATGCAGCTTTTGGAAGTGTATCACCTCAAATAAATCCTGAACAGTCGAGGAATAAGAACCATAGTAATGCATGGATACCTGTGAGAACAAACCTCAATTTCATGGGCAGACAGAAAGCTTTCCCCCCCCCACTGATAGACAAGCCTTTTAAGAAAAAGTATAGTAAAACCTGACGTTTTTCTAATTTATATTACCTTAGTGAAATATATAGTACCCACATTATTATAGTAAATTGCTTTAAATGGAAACATGGCAAGATATAAATATTTTAAGAATATTAATGTTTGAGATTTTTTAAAAGAAATTTCAGTATTATCAGTTGCATATAAGAGAGTTTTGGTAATATTGATTCCTTTTTATTCCTGCTCATAAACCTAGTCAAGAATCCAGGACTGTTATGTTTCTGAAAAGATACCTTTCAGAGATGGGTAACTTTTATCAAAAGAAGCACAAACAGACTGAAATTTTGCTTCAGTTTTTGACAGAGTAAATTAATAGCCTCAAATTAGATTAGCTGGAAAATGAAGCTTTCTTTTTAACTGTCAATGCTAGGGTTGTTTTGCCAGTTTAACATAAATTTCATGGAAAAATAAATTCAATAACCCTGGAAACAACTGCTGGCTTTTTTTTTTACTTCCTGCTGAAGTTGAATCTGTAATATTTCAAGTTGTGATAAAGAAGCACTTACTATTTATTCATAGTAACAGTAATACTGTTAACAGCAAATCTGATACAATTAAGAGGCAGGACTACAAACCATTTTCATAATGACAAACCATGTATATAATTCTATATAAACTGAGATATATACACATATGTTAACATGCAAATATCTCCAGCCATTCAATTTGAAAGAGATTATTATAATCTTCAGGAAAGCCAGATGGACATTCTATTTATTTTAAACATTTGGATCTGCCAGGAAAAATGCTACCTTTGATTGAAAAATCTGAGGAGGAAATTGGAAAACCTTTATAGTTTCAGAGTGTTGTGGCATCTGTTACAATAAAGTGAATTACACAGTTTGCTCTCTGTCCTGTGTGTTCCCTAATGCATCACTATAATTTCATTTTTGTTTTGCAAGACCAATGGTTGATGTATTTATATTAAAGCAAGAGATTGTTGCAAACAACCGTTGTCTACCTCATTAAATGCAATTACACATATTATTCTCTTTTCATAGCTCTGATGCCAAACACAATCTAGGAATGGAGAAAACTGTCTTAGAAGAAATAACTTTCTCAGAGTAACAAAACATGAAAAGGCAAGAAGATTCCATATGCTCATTTTAAAATGTTCCTCCTTTGCCAATATGAAAATGGGTTGGGGGAGACATACCTGATACCATCAGTTTAGGTCCCCAATTGCTAAAACACTTCTGTTCATATGGAGATTAACCTTTACCAATGAAAAACTGCTGAAATAAAATCATGGGGATGACACTCAAAGTAATGGCTAAGTTATTTTGCTTCCAGAATGGCATTATCAATAAGAGAAAAGAATTCTTTTATTGGTATTACTTGTGTTCGGGAATCATAATTAGGTATCCACTGCAAAGGTGCTTTGGACCAAGGCTGCAGTTACATGGGGCAGAATCTGGGAATGACCAAGGAGCTGATGGAAATGTTTTCTCGTGTTCTTTTTCTTACATAATTATTCTTACCAATGCTAATGCTAAGCTGAGGGTAGGACAAGAAGCAATGGGTGGAAACTAATCAAAGAGAGAAGCAACTTAGAACTAAGGAGAAATTTCCTACAGTTAGAACAATTAATCAGTGGAACAACTTGCTTTCAGAAGTTGTAAATGCTCCAACACTAGAAATTTTTAAGAAGAGATTGGATAACCATTTGTCTGAAATGGTATAGGGTTTCCTGCCTAAGCAGGGGGTTGACCTAGAAGACCTCCAAGGTCCCTTCCAACTCTGTTATTTTATTCTAAGTTGAATATTGGCAATAAGGGAAAGTGTTAACCACAAGTATTAGAGAAGCCAGCTGCAAACTATTTGTCAAACTTTGCAGCATCACAGTAAAAAATTAAACAGGGGCTAAGGTTCAATTTTTAATGAAAAGATTAGATACGGCAATTATTCAGTCCCTGCTTAAATATAATCCATAAAAGTACATGAAAACAAATGCTATTTTTTCAAATATCAGGAAACTCCAATATTCTGATTTATGCAATGTTACTCAAAATGTGCAAATATTAAATACAAATCTCAAATGTTACAAAAAAATTAAAGTACGAATATTTCTGTGAAGAATTTCATAGCAATTTTCAAGATTCAACAAGCTTCTCTTCTTAGAATTTAGCAGAAGCATTCTCATCATAAAGAACTGTTCATAAAATAATGTTATTTTAAGCTACTGTGGAATAAGTTGGTGCAAGAATTTTATTTATTTATTTTTATTAGTTATATATATTGTCAAATCCAAACAGATACATGGTGGCTTACAGAATCACAGTTAAAGATCCACAAAATATTACTTTTAACTGTGATTAAAATCTAAAGTAAGTAAAAATCCATGATGGTATAGTGTAACATCTACAAAAAGTACCAGAAAACAACCAATAACCACAATTAAGCTTTAACATTTAAACTAATATTTTTAATCCCTGTGTATTGCTTTGATTGGGATTAATCTTGTATCTAAAAGGACACTATTCTATAATAGTAGAGCTATGACTGAAAAACATCATCTCCTGTCTTCTGCATCCTTTATTTCACAACAATGTGTAATTGTTAAGAGGTTTTCTTGTGATAAATACAATGGCAGTTAAAATGTGATGTCAGCAGCACATTTTTTTTAAAAATTCTAACTATTGTATTAGGAATTGAGAGATCTGCGTATATCCTGTACCAGTGTACATTTCATACATTTATAGAAAAAATGATTTATAGAAGAATGATATTTTACCTTTCATAATCTCCACTGGAATAAAAGATAGGTGAAGAATGTTATAGAATGTTAAAGAATCTATGACCCATTATTCCCGTTAACCTTAGGGGTTATTATTTTTGTGAGGACTAAACCTAATACGCTTAGTATAATCAAGAAATGATGTCCCTAAGTTACCAAGGGAAAGAGTGTGATGAGTCTTTCACTAACTCAGTTTCTCTAGAGCAGGGGTGTCAAACTCAAGGCCCGAGGGCTGGATCCAGCCTGCGGGGTGCTTAGATTTGGTCCGCGGGGCTGCCCTGGAAACAGTGAAGGACTGGCCCACGGTGCCTCTGCCAGGGAAATCAGAGCTCGGGAGGGCTGTGTGCCGCCCCCCCCAAGCTCCGTTTTCCCTGGCAGAGGTTTGCAGGAGCCTGGCGCAGCCAAAAACGGAGCTTAGGAGCCCGTTTTCTCTGACAGAGAGCTCGGGTCACCACAGGTACCCCTGACACAAGTGATGTTGAGCTGGCCATGCTCACCCTGGCCACGCCCACCCCAGCCCCCCAAGGTCAAACACAACCCTGATGCGGTCCTCAATGAAATCGAGTTTGACACCCCTGCTCTAGAGAGCCAAGGAGATAACAGAAGGAAATATGAGAAATAAGACTGACTTCTCTTTAATTCATTAGAGTATAGAGCAGAGGTGTCTAACCTGCTGGCTGGAGAATTCTGGGAGGTGAAGTCCACAAGTTGCTAAGGTTGGACACCCCTGGTATAGAGGGAAGGAGGGAGGAAGGGGAAAATTTGATCAGGCTTTCTAGAATCTGTTACTGTAGCCTATGGCAATACAGTGGATTCCAGCCAAACTTGTAGAATCTGTTTCATGATTTGGCCTATCCTGATGGATTAACATCAACCTTGAAAGCTTCTTAGTTTTCTACAGTTTCATACCTACTTCAGTACTCTTGAATCTAAAGGTCAAAAGTACAGGACAAGAAACTATTGTGTTTCATTTGGCCAAATCAATCCTCTTTTTACATCAAGCCAGGTGTCTTGGATTTTAAAAAAAATGAAACCAAGCTGATCACAATACTGTCTCATATGGTGCAAGGCATAAAAACTGGAACATCTTGTCAAAGTTTTAGATGAGACTTAGCTTTATTAGTAAACACCAATCACTCACTGAAAAATCGTCTTCAGGGAACAAAAAAAGGTCTTTCAGACGATCATTTTCAACATTCTTCTCAATATCTGCAATTACTGTTTCATAATCCAAAGGTTCCAGAAGTTTGGGTTTCTCCTGCTGAGGAAACAAAACACACAAAAAAGACTCAACTTGTATAATTCCTTTGTATTTCTTTTTGGAGCTGGGGCTCCATTTCCATTATCCTTTCACGCAACAGTTGCTATGTACAGGTTGGTATGGTGAAGCTGAAAATATAACCAGATGGATTTGGCTGCTCAAAATGTTCATTATTGGTCTGATTATTTCCTGATGACCTGGTAAGTAATATGCATTATGCAGGTAATATCGAATCATACTACATTGCCACATTAACCTATTCTTTATGCCGAGAAACATATCCACATTTCTTTTAATGGGACTGAATAACTATATGCAATTATCTTCTAAATGAATTTGATGCCAAATGGTGTGTTTTAATTTCAGTTGTTTCCATGAGCTATGTGCTGATTCATCCCCATTACTCTCTTATGCTTAGCCACATTTTAAATTCAAGTCATTTGCTAGAAACAAAAGTACTATTGCTCTGTTTAACTTGGCATTCATCCTTGTCTCTGTCAGGATAAACTATTTGGCAGTCAACCCCATACTTTCCCCAGTAAAGATCTGGCTTATACCTTTTTCAGCCATCAGGAAAATACTATTATTGCTGAAAGGCATTATGAACCCTTTAAAAAGCACTCAAAAGAAATAGCCAAAGAAAAGGTAAAATTGCACATTCTTTGATATGCTACATAAAAAGAGAGACTGTCTTGCTCGCTGACTATGTATATCTACAGAAAGACAAAAGGAATCTTATTATTAACTTGGGTGGAAAAAAAGGAACAAAGACGAAAGCTGAACGTAGATGTATAGATTGGAAAAACCAATGACTTCCTGCAAGGTGAAAAGAAGGACATTAACTATTCACCTTAATGAATTATTATTAGATAAAAAGAATGTATAAACAATTTTTTTTCTAAATATTTTTTCAGGGAGATAGAGTTATAGAGATAGAGATAGGAAGAAAGAGAAAGAGACAAAGAGAAAGAAAGAAAAAGAGAAAGAGAGAAAGAAAAAGAGAAAGAAAGAAAAAGAGAAAGAAAGAAAGAAAGAAAGAAAGAAAGAAAGAAAGAAAGAAAGAAAGAAGGAAGGAAGGAAGGAAGGAAGGAAGGAAGGAAGGAAGGAAGGAAGGAAGATTTATATGAAAACAAATGTATAAGTATATCACATCCAGGCACTGCCACAACAACTTCTTGAAATCCCCTTTTCTCAAATTCCTACAGATCTTTATTGAAAAGGTAATGTGTGAATATCTGTTCAACATCAGTATCTGGCTCTGGGATGGAATGTCTGGCAGGCAGGAAAAAGGAACTGCAGCAAGAAACTTCTTAGACCAGGGGAAGAAGGAAATAAGAAAAAGAGACCTGAGTAACCTTGCTTTAATTATGCTAGGCACAAACTAAACTGTTGTTTTATCAGGTTTTCAAATTCCATTACTCTATTAACAATAAATATCTTTCCAGAAATGCAAGTGGCTCGTTTCCTGAGTTCACCAGCCTTGCAGGGCTCAACAGCCCCAATGTTATTTCACCATGATTTCTCAGGATTTGGAGTATTTCCTCTTAGACATACTCCTGATATAATGTAATTGGTGGCAAAATATATTAAATAAATCAGGTTTTGAAACTTCATTTGAATAATATGTATTATTGTTACACATCTGAACAAAAACACATTTAATTCCTTTTAAGTAGTAAAGGGAAATGAAAGTATTTTATTTTTAAATAAAATTCTGCCACTTCTTGACTTGCATTGATACAACTAAAATGGCAACAAAGTGAGAAAGAACATTGCTTTTTAAAAGGTAAATTATATACACCCACACCACTTTGATCATCCACAGTTTCACATGGAGCTTCAGAAACATATTCTGTAATAAAAAAAAACATAATTTCTTTCTTAAATTGTCATGTTTGTATTTTATGAAGGGAAAAAAGGAGTTGTCACAGTATTCTAAATTACTAAGAGTTTATCATTCTTAATATTCAAGGTTCAGTACTATTTTTTTGCATGAGCAATTGTTTCAAATCTGACAACCTCAGCCTCAAATGAATTTCATTTTACATTTTTTAGAGGGACTTTCCTCAAATATATGGTTAAAATTTTTTGTTATTATTTTTAGTGGAGAGTTTCATTTTTACTCCAAGAGATTTCTCAGAATAGCTGACAGAAATGTCACAAAGGTTGAGTTAGTCCATTCTCCCTTGCAAGGCTTGCTGGGAGTTTTATAACATTTTGGGCTAATTAAAGTTTTAACAGTCACAGGATTATCTTTCCCAAATGTAATTATTCTGAAATTGAACCTACTAGGCAATCTATGCACCAGGACTAAATGGTGCAGGACTAAATGGTGCGGAGTTATTCTAATTTTTTTTTAAAAAATATGCTAGTTTTTTTTAAAAAGCCTAATAAATTATGCTAGCTAGGTACAAATAAAGATGGGATTATAAAAAGGCATTTAATATTTCTTCTCTTACCTTCCTTTCTTTTACAGACCATTTATTTTTTTCATAAGGTTACAACATGCAAAATTCCTGATTCATTTTCATTAGATAGGCTGAACATAACGTGCACCTAGCCAGAATTAGTGCCAGCATTGGAAATACTTAGAATTTACAGCTATAGAATATCTAAAAAATTGTTTAAATCCTGTATCTGGTAATAACATTCAGTGATGTGCCATGTGTCCAGAGGTGGGCTCTTCCCGGTTCGGACCGGTTCGCCTGAACCGGTAGCGACCCGCTGGTGATGTCACGGTGACATCACGGATCCGGTTCGGTCGGTGCCGGTCCGTGGGCGCTGCCATCTTTTTTTTGGAATTTTTTTTTTTTGGAAAAAAAATTTGGGGGGTATTTTTTTAAAAAAATTTCCTTTTGCGCATGCACAGAAGCCGAGTTTCCGGCACTGCGCATGCGTCGGCATCTTGTTTTTGGCTTTTTTGGGGGGAATTTTTTAAATTTTTTTGGCATTGCACATGCGCATGCGCACAAAACGCGCGCGCGGCCACGCGGCGTGGGAGGAAGCAAACCGGCAGTGAGGTAAGTTAGAACCCACCCCTGCATGTGTCATAACTCAACAATAAAATATAGCATGTAATTTTTGTTACTTGAGTGATGTCATGACACACAATGCATCAGTTTTCCCTCCTTGGGTGTGTGTTTTTATCCCATCTTTATTATTTTTACAAATAATTCAAGGCAATGAACATACATAATACTCCTTCCTTCTCTTATTTTCCCCATAATAACAATCCTATACGGTGGTTGGCCTGAGGGACAATGACTGGCCCAAAGTCATCCAGCTGGCTAAGGCAGGCTTTGAACTCACTGTCTCCTGGTTTTCAGCCTAGTATCTTAACTACTGTCAGTGTGTAGCATGTTGCTGAACAAATAACATCACCTCCTAAAAACTTAACTTGTTTCGTTTGGTAGCAATCCTGTTTCTTCCAGCAATGACTAAAAATACCCTCATAATTGATTTCACAGAACAGTCACACAATGCCTGAGGTTTCAGTATCTGACTGCAGTCAAGAGAGGAACACCAGAGTTCAGCATCTAAAGCACTGTCAGATGTAATGTTAAGTTGGTAACAGTTCTTGAGGGCTTCAATGCACAATGCTGAAAAGTGCAAACTAGATCTCTCTCCCCCCACCCCCTATCACACTCTTATTCTACACTTTTGGTGTTGAACCTTTGGAAAGGTTTTTGAAACTACAGTACTGTATATTAGGAAATTAGTTTAAATTTAAGAACAGCACAGCAGGCTTTGAGAAAAATAATGTAAGCAAATCCAAGTAGCTGATCACTGTTTTATATTGCAATGTAGTAACACTGATGTGAGTACCATGCATATTTTCTTTTCAAGATTTTTGTTTTTAATGTGTCAGGAAGTGGTGACCTCCTACAAATATTTTCAGCAGCTAGTGGGTAGCAGAGAGAACTATTTTTCTGCTTCATTGGAGATTCTGTAGTCTCGTGCCAATGCTAAAGAAAGATATTTTCCCCAGGATAGAAACTGGCTGGGCAATCATGTAAGTACAACCACAATGTCTTAGGAGCTTAAACAAATCTTAATATTGATTGCTTTGTTGTCACTTGTCTTTCGGGCATCCTAGAATATTAATCAAAAGCAGAATATTTGGGAAGAAGGACAAACTAGTTGGTGGGATTTATCATAAAATAATACATATAAGAGAAAAAGCCACACAGCCCATTATTCTACACAGATCCAGATTCAAATGCTATGACTTAGTGTGGAGGAACCTTTCATGAAACTATAAACAGTGACAGTCAATAGTGACAATTATGTTTGATGTATCAGGGGTCTGAGTCAGAGACTGGTTGACACAATTTTCTAGACCATGATTTAGTTAACCATGGTTTGTCACATAACCCACAATTGCTAGATTCACAGAACAAATTAAACATATTTAGTTTAGGAACTAAATTTAGCTCCTTGTTTCTCCGCCTTGAGAAATCCCACTGACTTCAAGCTTACATAAATGAACGCCTGCGATGTAAATTAAAAGACGTTCTTAATAGTTCCACCAGGTCTGGTTGTAATCTAGTGATTGAAGGAAACTGCATTCCATGTATACCAAGTTCTGGTATATTTTCATCATTCGCAGCTAATTGTCAAAATTTATGAAATTTTGACAACAACAGCAGTCTTAGCAACAGCTAAGACTCGGGATTAGAACCAATTAATCTAAAACAAGTATCCAAAAATGGGTGTATCTGCTAATAAGCAGTCAATTCAGAAATTAAACTGAGGGAAAAAATGGCACGGAATGAAAGATGACTTCCAATTCCAAATGCTGTCTACCTAGTACCCATGGGAGAAAAAAAATGAGGAAGAAGTGACCAGCGTCAACACAGAAAACTCTAAAATATAAGAAAAATGAAGTGTGGTTTACTGAAGTTTTGCTTTAGGATGTATTTTATATCCTGGTGCGGATTTGTTTCTATTGTGATGCAAAGTAGGCCCTTTTTCTGAATGTTCAGTTTTAATTAAAGTATATCCTTAACCCAGAACTCCCAAATTCTCTCCTGCAACCTACACATTTTCTGTAATTTAGAATCATGTATGTTAGTGTTTTTTTCAATTTTTATGGACTTCAACTACCAGAACTGGCTGGGAAATGTTGGGAGTTGAAATCCACACTAATGTAGATTGCCAAATTTGTAAAAAACACCACCACCACCTGATGTACAACAATGATGTTTCGTGAGATTACTGCAACATTGGCTCTATAAGATATTGTTAAAATAATGATGAAACACTGAGAATCTGCAAATCTGTAGTTATACAGTACATTATAGACAGAATGCAAAATAGACTAATCTCATTGGAAAATTCTAATGAATGAAAAAATTTGGCCTCTAGCGTTGAAATTTAATATCAGAGGAAGTACTTTATAATTATGAATAATTAAAAGCCCTTGTAGCAATGCAGTATCAAGCCATTGGTTGACAGCTGTACATATTTTCTATTCAGACAGAACTGATTAGACACACAGACACAGAGAGTATCTGTGCGATTTGTGTGTAACATGTTTGCAGAGACAGCAACCTAAAACAAGTAAGGTATTGCTAAGATTGAAGTAGACAAAAAACAGGGAACCTAAATACAATTAAAATGTGGAAGTACTGAAGCGGTATCTAGCTGAAAGTGAATAAACTGTAATTTGAGCCCTGAAAGATAAAAAATTTGATAGAAAGATTGTTCCTGTGAACAGGGAGACATAACTTATATTACACTTGGTTTGTCTTAAAAGGGCTTGACAATATACAGTATATAATACTGGGGCTGTGCATAGCGCTCAGAAAAGGTTCTTTGCAGTGTGTAGAAGCACAAAAGGAGCATCTCTTCAAAGTGTTGAAGCAGTTTCATCGCTTGAAAGGCTCATGCAAGTAGCTTCTTAAGCACCAATTGGCAGCATAGGCACTTTGCTTCACAACTTAGCTCCTGCAGGCTTCTATGCAAAGCACTATTTAATAATGTTTAGCTGAGAATTAGAAAAAGTATTTTGTAGTGAAGACCATACTGATCATATAGATGAAACTCATTAGCTTGTCCTGAAGAATGATAACCCTAGTCTATTCCAGTGCTTACATATTTTACAATTAATCCTAAAATCAAAAAGAAAACTATCAATTGAACTATCAAGACTATCAAGAAAACTACACACACACACACACACACACTTAAGTTTTGGTGAAGAGATCAATAAACATCAGTTGGGCTAGAGTTCTGGCATACTGGAGGCAGCTGCAAAACAGAACTGCATTATTATGTTTTGTTCTCCACTCCCATCATAAAAATGCAATTTTGTTTGTTGCCCATGGAATGATTGTCATCTTGTTTACTTCATTTTTTTTTTTTTTTTTTTTCAGATAGAAAATACATTCTCATGATGCCGTGGCATAGGTAAATGGGATTAAATTAAGGTCATCTCTCTAACTTTCTCCAGCTCCTTCCCCTGCTCAATATTTTTTATATTGAATATTATGTCTCAAACTCCAGTTTTGTGTGTGTGTGTGTGTGTATGTGTGTGTATGAATAATAAGCAGAATTATAAAGGAAGAAAATTGGAACTGAGTTATATACCTCTGCAACATTGCAAGCATGTTGACTGATGAGTGTTTAAAGATCACATACAGCTTTACAAAACTAAAAATTGTTTATCCTCATAAATTGGATTTGCTACAAAAATACATGAAAGCTGCAATATTGGCAATATTAAACAGACAATTGTATTGTTACAATATACTAAAATGATTGAAGACATCTAAATACACATAACCAACAGATTCAAATATCAAGAAATCAAGATATTAAAAATAAATAGATACACTGAGTAATTCATAAAAATAATGTGGTTGCCAGCATTTTTCATTTCTCTCATCATTAAAATATAGAAACCTGGGAGATATTACATATATATTCCTTCCTATAGATTATTGTTCCAAAATTTCATATATTTGTGAATAGGGAAATCATCAAAACCATAAAAAAGCAAAAGTTAGAATATTTTGGACATGTGATGCCACACCCAGAAAAATACGGCATACTTCACTTAATCCTCCAAGGAAAGATTGAAGGCAAACAAGATCCAGGCAGAAAAAGAACATCATGGCTTCAAAATCTAAGGGACTGGTTTGGACAAAACTGAACAGCACTTTTTCGTGCAGCTGTTGATAAAAATAGGATTGCCAACATGATCGCCAACGTCCAATGATGGATATGGCACAAGAATAATAATAATTTGTGAATACATAAAAAGACTAATTGACTGTTAATTTCTTACACTTGTGGCATATTTTCTTCTTCACTTGAGAAGTTGCATTGTTTCTTCAGCTTTTACCAAAGGGTGCAGATGCTTCTATTGCCTGGCATAATACAAAACATTAATCAAACAGAACTTCTCTGCCCACATTCATCATTACTTCACCCTATTTCCAAGGCCTTCAAACTGATTTAAAACTCAGCTTTTGTACCTGAGCTAACTGGCAGGATAATTGAAAAACAGAATCAGCCAATGAGAGTGCTTGCCAGGTGACAGATGGCAGCTGCATGGCAATGGAACTCGTACAAGGCTGCTACATGCACAGTGCATCTGGCACGGGCACAGGGCTGCAGCTGGACCATGTCAGTAGAAGACTTCTCACTTACCCCCCACCCAGCATTGCTTCACTGTCATGTAACATGCTTTGTAAAATGAATTCTTTCTGTTCACCAAAGTAGATCTTATTCAGTTTATAAACGGACATAAATTTTAAAAAATCATCTCAAATGTTATGGCCCAACAAACACTATGCTTACGCTATAAAAGTATTTTAAATAAAACTAAGCAATTATGTTTCTATTTTTTGCCATGTTTTGGTTCATGTGCACTATGTCCTTGAAGAACATAGTGAAGTTATCTCTAGCTGTTCGTGGGGAGGAGAGAATGACTACTTCTATACTGATAACGTGTGTGTGTGTGTGTGTGTGTGTGTGTGTGTGTGTGTGTGTGTGTGTGTACGCGCCTTTGAGTCAGTGTTGATTCCTAGTGACTGCGTGGACATAAATTCCCCTAGTTTTTTTGACAAGATTTTGGAAGTGGTTTGCCATTGCCGCCCAGAGTCCCTTGGGAGTTGGGCGGCATAGAAATACAAATAAACTTAAATAAACTTAAACTTGCCTGTTTCCTAGGGCTACGAGAGTGTGGCTGGATCAAGGTCACCCTTGATCCTGGCTTTATTTCTAAGGGGGAAGAAGAACTCATAGTTTGCTGGTTTCTAGCCTGATGCTTTAACCACTATGCCATACTTAAGGCTAGTATTTAGTGTGCTTCAATTGTGAAGTAGATTGGAAAGGGATGGGTTATTAACTGCAAAAGTGAAGGGAAGCTGTACTGCCTTGGAAATTAAATATGCCACTGAAAAACACACCAAGAAAACAGAACACCACAATGACTAATTTTTTAATCTTAACCTAAGAGGAAGAAGATTCAGAATATAGTTCCTGTTTAAACAGTATCATTAAAAAAAAATCCACTTCAGTTCAAGTAATGCTATGGCTAAAAACAATATGCTTCATGCAAATACTCAAAGGCTGTGTTTTTAAAACAGGATGTGGCTTTTTAAAAAGAAGAAACCTATATAGATAATGTTTTGCTCCATATCTGTGCAATTAAATGAATTAACAATTCTGCAAGAGGACACACATTTCTTCAGGCAGTAGGAGCCTGATGAATATTGTAGCTGAAGTCTCAGAACAGTTTTCGTAATATTTCCCTATAAAGATCCATTTTTCCAGTGATTTTTCTGACCAGATTGGGATTCTGTTTCATATACTGTAGAATTTATTTTCCCATAAAATCATTATTTTCAGCATTCAACAAACACTGCTTGCAGTGATATGGGCAGCAAACTAATTTAATAAATAAATAAAATGTACATAACAAATGTACAAAATGTATATAATGAATAAATTGTACATAACAGTTTATACAGTTAAATGAATGATAAATGCAAGCAAAATAGCCATGGGGTCCCTTGGAAACAAGTCATTATTGATATATATAAAAAAGACAGATGCACTATAGTGGCTATCTGATTACAAAATTTCCAGCCTTTCGCTTAGAAAACCGAGATCTATATCAGAGATGCCTTCTATTCCTGTGATGCCATGGACTTTGCACGATCCTTGGAAAGCTGACTGGATTAGCTGCTCTGGGGAAACTTAGCACAGAAAATTTTGCAGCATTTCTCCTGCATTTGTAACAGAAGAGGAAGCTTTCCAAGTGTGGGAACTACCCCTTCTACTCTTCTTAGAATCAAGACATCTTTTTTTTAATTTGCCTTTCTGTTCCCAGAATGGCTGTCTGGTCCTCCCTTCCTTCCTCCCTCCCTCCCTCCCTTCTCCCTATCCCTTCCTTCCTTCCTTCCTTCCTTCCTTCCTTCCTTCCTTCCTTCCTTCCTTCCTCCCCTCCTTCTCTCTCTCTTTCAACTGTGGTAAAGGAAGAATGAAGGGTACTACCAATAATTGTTTTTTTTCCTTTTTCCCTGGCTCTAATACACAAATGAAAAGAATACAGTGGTGGGTAGTCCTTGACTTACAGCCATATGTTTACCAACTGTTTAAGTTACCACAGCAGTGAAAAAGTGACTTACAACTAGTTGTCACGCTTATGACCATTGCAGCATCCCCACGGTCACATGACCAAAATTCCAACGTAACATCACTGGGAGAAGCCAGATTTGCTTAAGAACTATGCAGTTAATTCAATAATGAAGATAATTCACTTAACCACTATGGCAAAAAAAAAAAAAAAAATTGTAAAATTGGACACAACCCACTTAATAACCATATCATTTAACAACTGAAGTTGAATGACCATGCACAATTCAAGGATTACCTGTATCACCAATAAGAGATTAAGAGGTCATTAAGATCTTAGTAAGTACAACTTGTGACAATATAGGAATGCCCTGGTAATACTGGCTTTCTAGATTCCTTTGTTAAATCTTTTTGTTTTACCTTAATATTTATGTTACGATTCAAAATTGAACTTACATTGGAAACTTATATACTCTGCTGTTAGTACATGATCATTCCCATTAATACATACTCTGTATCTTTAGAAACAATTTTTCTGATTTTTTAAAATTTCCATCCTTATCATTTAAAAAAAAGATTAAACTCTTCCCTGAAAAAGAAAGGTAAATCTGTAACTATCATTTACTACATCATTTAACCAATATTGTTTAATCCTGTAGCTTTCACATTAGAAATCATTGAAAGTCTGCTTCACAGATACTTTAATACACACATATAGAGAAATTAAATCATGAGTATCTTTAAAGTCTGGCCTAGTTGAGGCTGTTCGTCTTTTTCAAGCTTTCTTCTAACAAATTGGATTTCCCTCTCTAAAAAGTCATATAAGAGAGACTCAATGAATTTCTGTGAAGATAAAAATATAAATTCCATCATATCATGATAAAATTACAGATGATGAAAATGATGATTATATATATATATCACACACACACACACACATATATATCACACACACACACACACACACACATATATATATATATATATACTGTATCACATATATATATATCATCTATAAGTTTACTACATAATGTTTAATTTCAACTTGAACTTCTTTCATATATTCAGGACAGTGATCTAAATAAGTAACTATAACTCATACATCATAAATGGCAAACAGCTTATTACTTAGTTTTTACATTCTTTTTTTCCCATTCACACTGAAATCACAAACATATTAGGATGTCTTATCTCATAGATACACTGATTTTGTCCTATTAATTTTAACTGTTGAAATTTGTCTTACAGATTCTTCCAGTTTATTACCTGCCAGATATGATACTCCATTCCTACAATTCCTAACCAACATGGCCTGGCCAACAAATTTCAATAGCAGTCTCCAGAAATAGTATTGCTACAATTTCACTAGAGAATTTGTTCTAGTCACTGAGATAAAATAGGAATACTATAATCTATTCTGTTCACAAGCCTAACACTCCAAAGCTACACTAAATAAATTACAAGAAAAAAAAGTACAAGCATATATATTTATATACATACACAATTCATACTGTGGATTTCTCCGTGATTAATTCGTCTAATTGTCCTCCTTTTTCTCCAAAGTTCACTGTGGTCCCTTTTAAATACTTTCCCTCGGAAACTCATTGTGTTAGTAGAACTTCAAGCAGCAAAGAAATCCATATTAAAAAAACACAATCCTCATTCACTGATTATTATAATCTATGCTGTGAGAAGAGGAAGTATATAGACACTTATACTATCTCTACAAATTGCATTCAAAATAAGAAAAAGAAGAACCTGAAATTCAGTAATAAATCATTACTTCCTGTCTGAGTAATGTTGTGCTTCTTCAATGACAAATAAGATTGAAGCCTCAGTCACAATGTTTCCTATCACCTGTTTCATTTCTACCCACCCACCTAAGATTGGAAGAACATTATTATACCATGTAAACTTTTGCTGTTGTGAATAAGGAATTCCAATCTGGGTAGGTACAGAACAAAAAACTCCTCTGCCTCACAAAGAATACAGCACACAGTCTTTTGCTAAACTGAAGACCATCTGTAAATTTAGTTTGAAGAAACAGAAGTACAACAGAGAGGATAATATTTTATCTCTACAAGCTTCTGAATGTCTCAAATTGGTGCGCCATATTTCATTCAGTAGTGGTCAGATATGAAATAGAGAAGGGTTTCCACCAAGAACTGGCTTCAATGTAACTAACAACCATTTGGCCAAGTCTACTTATAGCTGGTTTCCTTTTGTGTAGGTATTTTGTGGCCAGAACTGCTTCTTATCTGAATGTGGTCTAACGCTGCATCTAGGGGAAGTGTGGGATAGTCTGCTTTCTGCTTTTCTCCACCTTGGCCACCACTGTCAGCTCTGTCTGTATAATGAAACCTAGTCTGTGGCTGTTGCCTATAGTGCCTAGTTTTCAGGGAAGTGGGGAAAGAGAGTTGCTACATTATAGAGCAGCCCAGAAGTCATTCTCTTAGTTGTAGATTGGGTATTTTCTTTTGTTTATTAGGGTAGGGTTGATATTTTGTATACTGAGGGAAAGCAATATTGGAAGGGTAGAGTACGGAAAAAGAATCAAGCTTTCAAACATTTATATGGCTTTTCAATTGATGGTGACTTCATAATGAAATAATTAAAAACAATTGAAAGGGCAGATACATTAACCATATTTTAATTCAGAATACATCTGCTTTTGATTTTTCCCCCCTTAACAGCAACAACTGGAAATAAGCTTTCCTCCATTTTCTTACTTAAAATATTAATTGGCCCAGTGGTTCCTGAGAGACACCTGAAGCACAAAAAAGCAAATTTCAATAGTTCTGAAGGCTGACAGATTTCAGTGATGTGCCTTTCCCTCAAACAAAATGAGTAGCTGTTAAACAGGGACATCTTGTTTCAGCAACTTTGGCACATATAGAATGGTGCTTATAAGGCCAAAAATGCAAGCAATATACCAAAGAAAGATCAAATTTTATTCTCAAGAACTTATTGATTACTTCTCTAGTGATTGGAAAAGAATTGAGGAGAATTATTGTAAGTTCCATTTCTAAGGTTGCACCTTGGGATGGGCAGAACTCCCAGCAAAATCCTCCACTCTACAGAAATGTTTCTCAGTCTTGTCAACTTTAAGATATGTAGATTTCAACTCCCAGAATTTCTCTTCAAGAGTTGAAGTCCATGGATCTCAAAGTTGCTGAGTTTGGGAAAGCTGCCCTTAAATATTCCCAAAGGTTACCTGTGCAGTGCTGGCTCATAATTTATCAATGTGAATCAAAGAGATACAAAGAAGAAAGAAGCTGTTTTAAAAATTACATTTATTTTTCATCCTCCTTTACAACTAATACTTAATTTTTTTAAAAAAATGGGGTGACTTTAAAATTGTCTAGTGATCTTCTGGCAAGTCTTCTCTGAAGACTTGTGAAGAAGATACCATTCTATAAGCTATTACACAAAACTTAATCTGACTGAAAAGAGAATCAATCTAGCCCAGAAAATAATAGCTGAATTGTATCCCCACAAAATAGTTCTAGCTTCTAAATTCTAAATTCTAATTTATTTTTATTACATTTACTGTGTTTTTAACATGTAACTTTTTATGCTTTGAAATTGCTAAGAGTCTTTCTGTTCTGTTAATATAGAAATGAAACAACATAAAATAAAATTAATAAATACATGCTTTCTTTTTTAAAGATATTGAAACATTAGCAAAAGGGAGGGAGCTGACAGGAAATGGAAAAAGGGCAGATTGTAAGAGTCTAGCCATTTAGAGATGCTGTCAAAAAACTGAAACTCCAAACTGAGCTGAGGTCAACAAAGAAGGTTAAAAATAAAAGTTCCTTTTAGACATAGTTTGCTCAAAAGAAAAGGAAAAAAAACCTGATCAGCTTTAAAATGAAGAAGACAAAGTGCTAACAAATAATAGAGAAAAGGCAGAACTTAAGTTGATGCAATTTAAGTATTCTACCAGGAAATTGTAAAAAAGTGAACAGAGGGACAAAATGAAATAGATTGAAAACACGGGAATACCTCTTTGCGTTGAATGAATTTAATGTCCATATTAATTGCATCCTATGGATATAAAGAAACTAACTGATCGTCTGACTGAATGTCTGTGTATTATCTCAGACAAATCCTGATCAAATGCTAGATGACTGGAAGAAAATAAGTGTTATCCCAATCTTCAAAAAAGGGAAAATGGAATATCCAGCAACTATAAACCACATCAATATATGAGAAGATTCTGGAGCAGATTGTAATGAGATTGATTCACGAGCACCTTCAAAATAATGCAGTAATTACCAGAGGTTAGCATGAATTTATTGAGCAGAAATCTTGATATGTTTTCTGATTGGATAACTTCCTTAATATATTGTTGGAATACTGCAGACTTAATATATATTAAATTCAGATTTTACAGTTATAAGTATCAGATGTTCCAGCATTGCACAGGGGGTGATAGAATGAGAAGAATTGCTTTATTGTGAAAAAAAAAATGCCCTATTCTACCCAAATTTCAAAATAGCAATAGCAATAGCAATAGCACTTAGACTTATATACCGCTTTACAGTGCTTTACAGCACTCTCTAAGCGGTTCACAGAGTCAGCATATTGCCCCCAACAATCTGGGTCCTCATTTTACCCACCTCGGAAGGATGGAAGGCTGAGTCAACCTTGAGCCGGTGAGATTTGAACCGCTGAACTGCTGAACAGTCAGCTGAAGTAGCCTGCAGTACTGCACTCTAACCACTGTGCCACCTCGGCTCTTGTATAAGCATATGCATAATTATGGATTTTCTGAGCCCTAGGATTATAGCCAAATTTGTTTGTCTAACTTTGCTGAAGTCATTATTCAGAATTAATATTTACTATGCACGTATCTACCCATCAGGCACTGTTTAGCTGAGAACAACAAGAACTCTATATGTTGAGGCATCATAAGTGATAACTGAAGTCTTAGGTTCATTATAAGGACCAAATAGAAGATGACTAACTTCTTGATAGTATGGAAAGCTACATCATGCTGATGAGTTCAATGCCATATAACATCTTCATCCAGTAAGTGATGCAAAGTTCTGCTAAGGTTGCTTTGAATTTTCAAAAAGATGTGATAAAAATGTAAAAGCCAAGCAATCTTTAAAAAATCTACTTTACATTTTGGTTTTGGTACATCCTAAATAGCCTTGATCTTGCCTTATAATGCATAAATGCCTGACACATCAGTTCTTTGAGTGCAAAGCAATATGTACCATGCAAGCCTTCATAACTGTCAGGTGACCTTGGGTCAGTTGCTCTTTCATGGTTCTAGGAAGCAGGCAATAGCAAACCACTTCTGGCACTTCTTGCCAAGAAAACTGCAGAAACTTGTCTGATCAGTTGCCAGGAATTAATACTGACTTGAGGGAAACCTTCCCCCAAAAGCCTCTAGATATCTAAATGATTTATCATCGATCTTATGTAATTTTCTTTAAATAATTCTTTATTTAAAATATCAAGGTTCAACATACAACTTGAACCTTGGTGTATCAAATCAATGTATTAAGAGACCAGACAGTTACAAAAGGTTTAGCCCCACAAAGTTCAGAACTACATGTCAAGAATCTCTGTTTTCTTAGATTCTATGCAAAAAAAAAAAAAAAAAAGTATTTCTGCTAAGACTGGCATACTGGAGTAAGCTGGCTCACAGCAAATTTTTCAAAGTGACCTAATGCAACCAATTAATATAGAAGCAGACTGAGTAGAGGGAATGAAGCCTTGTTCCTGGTTGCTGTCACAATCTTTTTTTCTTTTTCTTTTTTTAAAAGGCCTTCTGGCAGCAAATTTCGCTTCCTCATTACTAATTATTAGATATTCTGCATGCAATGTATCAGACGATTTCAGTACATATGAACAAATATTAATTCATAACAATCCAAAGAACAACTAAACTTATTACGGTATTGTAATTAATTAATTAAATTTGTATAGCTGCCTAGCTTACAAGGGCATCTCTGGGTAGCTCACAGCAATTGAAACAACAGAAACAATAAAAATAAGCACAGTAGCATACAACTATCCTAAAAATTATGATTAAAAATTCAGATGTAACATAGTCATTTGGTAAATATGAATCATATATACACTTGCCACTGCCAAGGCTTACTACACCTGTCAGACACCCTCCCTCCTCCAGGCATGCTTGAGAAAGCTCTAATACTGGGAGCGTGGAAGGAAAGAGAAGAGATGGGTCCACCATTAGAAGACTGAAACAACAGTTTAGGGACAAATCATCATGGAGAAAATCTATCTGGTGGTCACTAAGAATTGACAATGATTTGATGGCGCAGTCAGTCATGGAGCAAAGTAAAGCACTAGTTTCCATGACTATAGGAGTTCCACTGGAAAGTTTAGAAAATAAAAGAGATAAGTAGCCACTTATTTCTTTTATTTTCTAAACTTTCCAGCAGAACTCCTATAGGTGCCCAGTTCTTTACTGGGATGGAATGGAATATTCTGAAATATACAAAGCAGGAGAGTAACCCCGCCAGTTGCCTTCTTTGATTCATTGGAACTTTGATGAAATCAAGCTTTTGAAATCAAATGAAGAAGTGGTATCCCAGTCTGTCTCATGCATACCTACATAAGTCTAAATGATGTTTTATTGCTAACACAACCATTATGGCAACCAGCACACATGAGCATCTCTGATCTTAAATTCCATGTAGACTCATCAGCTGATAAAGTTTCCTGCCTTCAACAGAGGGCAATCACACTGTATTTTATTTAGCTATATGGCTGTTTTGGAAAGCTCACAGAAAGGAGGGCTGATTATGCTTCTGCTTGCAGAATATAAAATTTTAAAGCCCATAACAAAAGATGGATATCCCAGAATCAATTCCCAGACAGACCCGATAACCACAAAAGAACCACAGTGTAAATAAAATATCCATTTCTCTCATACCACCAACACTGACAGATGCCTAAAACCTTCTCATATGACGATGTGAAGAAAACTGGCAATGTTAAATGTCCCTGGCAGCATTGACACTTACCACAGGATCCATCACTCTAGCTGTGCTTTGTAAACTATTCTTTCTCAGGATTTGAAAGTATATCTCTAACATTCTAATTTCACAAAGGCATTATAATATTTCTTTCCCCCTCAAATGTCTTTGTAGCATAAATATAAGGGAAAACAGTTCAAAGGGCACATTAATGAAGGCTACAATTGTGGCAAATAGCTACAGAGAAAGTAGCAAAGTAGAAAGGTAAGTATCATAATTTATTTATTAATTTATTTGATTCTTTTTGTTAGTTTTTTATTGTTTTAAATGTGGTCTTTTATTTTGTAAGCTGCCTTGAGTCGCCATGGGCGAATAGGCGGCAATATAAATTCAATAAATAAATAAATAACAAAAACTAAATAGCAAGAGCACTTAGACTTATATAGCGCTTTACAGTAGCGGTTTACAAAGTCACCATATTGCCCCCAACAATCTGTGTCCTCATTTTACTGACCTCATAAGGATGGAAGGCTGAGTCAACCTTGAGCCTGGTGAGATTCGAACTGCTAAACTGCAGGCAGCCGGCAGGCAGCAGAAGTAGCCTGCAGTACTGCACTCTAACCACTGCGCCACTGCGGCTCTCTACCTCCAAACCAAATCCTACCTCCAAACCAAAAAAAATGATTATGTTTTGTCTTTAAAGAGAAAATATTGGAATATTGGTCCCCTACATAGAAGATGAACGAAGTTATCCAAGCTAGGTGGTTAATAGGAGTAAAAAAATGACGATACATAATCACATAGAACAGCGGTTCTCAACCTGTGGGTCGCAACCCCTTTGGGGGTCGAACGACCATTTCACAGGGGTCGACGCGCACGTTAGCCCGCCATCTTGGTGCCACCGTCACTGCAGGGGTAAAAAGGTCCCGGTTCGGCCGTGCCTGCGGGTCGCCGTCAGCTGGTAGCCCGGACGCCGCTATTTGGGTTCTTCTACCCTCTGCGCATGCGCAGAATGCTTTGCGCATGCGCAGAGGGTAAAAGAACCCAAATGGCAGCGTCCG
>QLTV01001459.1:1924251-1989038 GCA_003457575.1 Thermophis baileyi
GTGCCATTAGAAAAGTTGAGAACCACTGACATAGAAGATACTGATTTCATTCAAATAATGATGGGATTTGCAAAATATAAAGATATTTAAAAATCTTTAAAATTGATTTAGGTTGGGAAAAAAGCTGAAATTTTTGCAAGTTTATACTTTATCTTCTCTATATATAAATCTGCCAGCGCAGCCATTGGCAAAGAACATAATCAAAATACTGTTTCTTCGCCTGTTTGGTCTAGTGGTTAAGGCACTGGGCTAGAAACCAGGAAACTATGAGTCTTAGTTCCACTTTAGACATGAAAGTTGGCTGCGTGACTTGGGGCCAGTCGCTCTCTCCCCCCAACTCACCTCACAGGGTTGTTGTGGGAAAAATGAAGGAAGAAGGAATATTAAGTATGATCACAGCCTTGAGTTGTTTATAAAAATAACAAAGACATGATAAAAACAAAATCTAAAAGCTATTGTTAAAATGTTACACGACAGAAGATTTGAACTCCAGTAACATCACAATAAAATGCATGACAAAATTTCCAGTGTACTTAACAGTTCCGGATTAACTAATAAGGAGATATTGATTGACCCTACAATGACTGAATTGTTTGTAAGGATAGTGTATGTATAAATGTTTGTTGATATCTGCTGTTGTTATAACTTCTAAATACTACAATATAAAGCTAAAAGGACTTAAATAAGAAAAAGAACTGGTGTGAGAGGACTGTAAATCTACAAATGATTTCATTGTTGTGGCACACATATTCTTATACAAAGCAGTATTCAGTCAAGGTTCTGTATGGGTATTAGATAGCAGGATAAGCAAGAGGATCTTCCAAATGGTGCAAATTTAGCTTAGCACAGTTTGAAGTAAAGTATGTCACGTTAAAGTCCAAAAGTTCCTCTATGACACATAAAAACATTATTTTTAGAGTTGGGCTCCCTAAGATTATTACGACCAGCTTAGCCCCAGCACTACTGAATACTGTAAATGGCGACTCTTGCATTACATGTGCTTCGAAGTTAAAGTTTAGAATGTAGAAGGCACTTCAAAACAAATTCCAAAAAAAGTTAAGCATTATGGTAGTGCCTAATTAAGACATTGCTCTACTATATATTTATTTAAATGGTAATTTAGAAATCCTTGAAATAGGAAAAATACTAGCTCCAAATTTGGCACTAATCACAAACACTGCATTCACTGCAGGCTTCTTTCCAAGAACAAGGCCTGAAATGCTCACAAATCCAAGAGAAAATGTATCTTTCCAAGTTTGTAACAAGAACTAATTTGTAACCAAGAAACACACTCTAACAGGATAATATCACCAAATGGCATCCTACTAAGATTGATAATGATTTCAAAGACAAATAGAGCAGCATATAAACATTTGCATGCTTTTGTGTAAGGCTTACATTGCTGGACAGGACCAAGTCATGTGAATTAAAGCACCCTCTTGATACTTTCAAATCTACAACAGATAGCTGTTGTTCAAATGACCTTTTGGTAAACTTGGATAGCTTCCACTTCTTGCAGGACTTTTGTATAAGGGTAGTTTATGCATTAACTTTTCAGAATCTGTTTTCAGAACCTTCACATCCTGGGTGAAAATAAATGTCTTTATGTGGGGCTAACATGGTAATAGATTTGACTTTCCTAAACACAGTTCTAATATGGTCCAGGACTCAGTTCACTTCTAAGGATAGAGAGACTGAAAAAGGAAATCTTAACTTCTAGGAAGGTGGACTTTAACTACTCTTCCATGAACTACATTTCCATTCTTCCATGAATCAAAGTGTAATTTTCTACTACTTTCACCCCATTTTCTCTCCTCATTTGGGTTCATCATCTATAGTTAGAAACTAAAACAGTCAAGTTTTGCTTCTAGGATCTAACTAACAACCAGATACTTAATTATTGCCAACAATCAGTCATTTGGAGTAGTTCTTTAGGGATGTGGTAATAATAGTACTCTTTTCCTTTCAAAGGATATTCACAGCACAGAAGCTTACCAAGCACTAGTTGAACCCAAATGCTTCTTGATGCATGCACTTCCAGAGAAAGTATAGTAATTTATTTATCACCTGTCATTCACATTTTGATCAGTATGACTTTTTCTCTCAGGAAAGTACAGAACAGATTAATCCCACAAATGCTTCAGAACATACTAAGGAATGTTGTACCCTTTTAAGCCTCATAATGCCCCAAATGGTATTTTGATCCTGTTCCTTAGAGCCTTGAAACAGGCGAAACAAATCTTACATTACGTATCATAGATAGCAGTTAGATTTTTAATTGACTTGGGTTTGTTCCAATCTATGACAACCATTTCTTCTTGATGTCTGGTGCTTGATCAATACTGATTAATTTATTGTGAGTCTAACTGAAGCATGTTTACATGGTGTGTTCAAAGCAAAGTATACAATTTTATTTTTGCAAACTTCTTTCATGGACAAAACATTTATTTCCAGTCAATGTATAATATATTTAACCACTTTAAAATCTATTGACTTTTGTCTGTTGTAGACTGCCTTAAGAAAATTTGGTTTTTAAGAGTGTCATACAAAATTTAAAAAGTAAAAAAAAAAAAATTGTGAGCAAAATTCAAGGGAACTACTCATTCTGCAAAATGCAGTAGTTATTGAACTATTTATTTAAACATTCTGTTTGTAGGAAGGATCCACAAAGCGTTCAAACCACAAGAGTCATGTAACTTATGAAGAATCATGATTTTAACAACCCCAACTGTCTAATGCTTAATTATTAAGGGAGTGAAATTGTACATGATTTTCATGTTTCTTCTAGTTGCTGGAATTCCAAAACTGCTATAATCTTGCTTTTCCATGAGGGTGGCAGATACCTGCTAAGAGAGATTTAAGAGACAAATGGAGAGGAGAATGTGCTGGATTGTATTTTCAGGAACATCTTGATTAAAATTAAAATCTAAGTACAGCTTTATCCTGTCTATCTAATCCAATTAGAAATCTTGCTATAAGCATATTAGCTTTTTCTATCTACCTTTCACAGAAATCAGCATATTCACAGAATAGCCACTCTTGTTGCCAATTTTATAAACCAACTATTGAAAAGCATTTGCATTGTTTTTGTTGATATTATACATTAAGATTTGTATCTCAAGAAGCATACATTTCTGTTTGTAATGGATACATGAGCTCAAAAGAAAAAGAACTTCAACAGCAGGGATTCACCAGACTGCGGGAATAGGCTTAATCTGCACATCCTGCACAATATATCTAATTACAACCAGCTTCAATGCCAACTGAATTTCACATTATTAGTTTGTAGGACATTTGGGGCTTTCTCTCATAATTCTCCTGGCTGAACCAATCAGGGAAAAGAATCAACAGATTCCAAAGCTAACCACAAGCTGTTCAATAATACATTGATAATAATGATTAATAATTATTATTAATAATAATTCACACACTGAACCTCTTGATTATTACTAATGTACTGTGTTATCAGTAGAAGACCTCAAAATGAAAACAAGTAACAGGATGGTTTAGATGCACAAAATAAAACCGAATAAAGCAGTAGCTAAAAAAATAGTAAACAGAATTCATCAAATGTCTTTAATAATGACAATGGGAAGAAATTATGAAAAAGCAGGAAAAATTATATTCTCTCTGATATCATCTATAATTTATATTTGAAATGTGTCATGGTGAGCAATGAGAACCACATCATACTAATATTCCATTTACCCAAGCCTTTTCATAATTAATAGTCTGTTACTAAATATCACTTTCAAAATAAAGCTTGAGTTCTAAACACAGCAATATATATATTGAGTGATCAGGATAACTTTATTCGTTTTAGACTAAGTAGTCAGTTTCAGTCACTGGAACTTGTTTTGTTAATTCTCCTGTTCTTTTGTCAAGCTAATCTATCCTAATGATGGTGATTAGTAATAAAAAAGGAAGAGAAAAGAACTACAACCCTAAATCTAAGGCAAATAGTCAGGTTTTTAAGGTTTTTTGGAATGTCCAGGAAGGGGGACCTCATTCCTGCTGCTGCTGCTACAGAGAGGTCACACTTCTTGGATTCCCAAAGATGACACTGTTTAACTTAGGGGATCTGAAACAGGCCTACTTTGCCCACATAACAGAATTATAGAAGACAAATAATCCCTCAAGTAGCAAAGTCCTACGTCATATTAGGTAGGTAAACTCTTCACTTGTTACTGAAGGCCAATCAGGGAACTCTGCATAGGAACCATCTCATGTAATGTCCTGCCTAACTAGGTTCATGGTTGCGTCTGTATAAAAGTCTTTAAAGTACTGTATTTTTCGGAGTATAAGACGCTCCAGACTATAAGACGCAAACAAGCAAACAAGAAAAAAAAATCTGCCTCTGCCTACCAACATCCATCGGTATTCATCTGGCCAGTGTCCTTACAGCAAACAGCAGACAGCCTGGTCAGCTTCAGCATGTTATCGCAGCCTGATTTAGCACGAACAGCTGATTGGCGATTGGATTGGCCTCCTGGAATACCACCAATCAGCTGTTCCAGGCTGCGGGGATCACCACAGCCCATCGCTGCCTCTGTGCGTTGCGTTTTTGGCCTCCACGCATCGCGTTTTTGGCCTCCGCACGCTCAGTGTTAGACCCGTTCCAGGCTGCGGGGATCGCCACAGCACATCGCCACCAATCACCACCTCCGTGAGTCGCGTTTTCAGCCTCCGCGCGTCATGTTTTCAGCCTCCGCACACCCCATTTTTGGCCTCCATGCATCGCATTTTCGGAACTGGCCGCCTGGAACCGGCTGAAAATGCGATGCGCGGAGGCCAAAAACGTGACACACGGAGGCCGAAAACATTACGCGCAGAGGCAGCGATAGGCGATGTGCTGTGGTGATCCCCGCAGCCTGGAACGGGTCTAAAACAGAGCGTGCAGAGGCCGAAAACGTGATGTGCGGAAGCGGCAATGGGCTCTGGCAATCCCCGCAGCCTGGAACAGGTCTAAAATGGGGCATGCGGAGGCCAAAAATGCAACGCACAGAGGCCGAAAATGGCTGAAGGGTGGGGGCCAGCGAGTGGGCAGGGCTTCGGCAACATTCAGTATATAAGACGCACCACAATTTTCACCCACTTTTTTTTGGGGGGGGAAGTGCGTCTTATACTCTGAAAAGTACAGTATATTCTTAAAGATTTCTTCTTTCTGATAGTCTTGCTGCTGACTGAGTCTTTTAGATGGAGAAAAAGTAGATGCAGTACTGGAGGATGGCTGTTTGACTTCTTTTATTATGTCACGGTATGACTGTATAGTGAGCCGCCAGTTGACTGTAGGTCAATTGGCAGCTTCTATCCAAACAAATAAACAGGTGAGAACAAATAAATAGGTACAGCCTTATACCAAGAAAAGTCACCTTAGGTTGATAGTCCAGGGTGAAGTAATGAGGCTGACTGGGTTTTCAAAAGGAAGTTCTTTTTTTCATCTATGTTGATTCTTTCTTGTCATTCCATTGCTGATTTCATTTGATTTAGCTATAAATGGCACTTATGATTTGGATTATATTAATATTCTATAGTTTTGTAAGTGGTTCTACATGTTCTTGACAAAAAAGTGGAATAAAAATAAGAGTATAGTACAAGGAGATGAACATTGAAGTTATGGGTATGATTTTGTGCCTGAAAAATCAGAGAAAGCTGATGTCTTTAAGCTGGAAATCCCCATTTTAGTCTTCACAAATCATTAGTCCATTTTCAGGCATGACTATGACTGACAGATTTGTTAAATGTATGGACAACATGAAGATTGCAAAGTCTGGAATTTTTTTCTCTCTCTTTCCTTTTTGGAAGCTGTAGCATAACAGGATATGTGGAAATGAAATGCATGTAATGAAAACCATGATTTTTCATATAGTTAAAAACTGCACTAGCTTAACTGCAGCATACAAAAATCTTCTCCAACCTAATATCATTTTAGGACAACAACACTTATCCTTTAAGTTTTAAAAATAGAAAAATAGAAAGATCAGAGAACTGTACCAACAACTACAGATTATACCACATTTTTTGCTGTCTTCAAAACCAGATTTTTCAGTTTAATCATAAATCCATTCAACTATTATTATTTTTTTGCAAATATGAAGAATAGCACAAGATTAACTTCCTGATATTCAATTTTTTGACATTTCATCAAAATATTTCTGTCACTCTTAGATAAAAATGAATGATTCTTAAAAGGAAGAAGATTTCTGTCGACATGAGATATTCTGGCTCTCAATCAATGCATTTTAGCAGTGGGTAGAAAGGTAGCCAGACTGAGCATCTGCTTAAAATGAAAATATTTTTGCATTTTCTTTTCAGATACAGAAACAAGCCATCAGTGGTTACAGAAGCTGTTAAAATGTCCTGCAATTTTTCAAGGCAGAATGACAAGTGACCAAAACAGCACATCTGGAGGCATATCACTCATCATCAGCATTACTAGTTCCAGTGCTCCTGAGAACAATGCCAGTGCACAGTTCCAGAACTCATTCTGAATTGTGCATTCTATTCATCTCTCCCCTATTCATTCAACAGTTCACATTTTTCATAATTTCTCCCTATGCTGCCCGTAATCTCTTAAGCTTTTCAGTCACCCCTGATACTTTTTCCTCCCTTGCACCAAAATTTCACCAACATTTCTTTTGCTTGGATGTAACTTAGAGTTTCTTGCTCAGTATTCCGAAACGTGGTGTCAATCATATTCATGGGTTTATTAGAATCCATGGAACCAGAACTGAACTTGGAGAATAGTTCTCTCATCAGTTTTGGTACTCCTGGATTGGTTTATCCCTGGGGAAAATTGTGTTAAATACAACGTGGAATGATGCATTTTAGTAGTACTTCATCTGTGGGCAAGGTGATATACGATATGGTCAAAGAAGCAAGATAGTGGCTGATTTTGTGACTTAAGTTCTACTTGTTTTTACGTACACTGCATGCATAAAAAAAAACAGGTAGTCCTGATATAACACTATCATGGCCATCATCTTCATTTTTTTTATCAGATCCTGCAGACACCCCCAGTTCCATCCTTACAGCAACTCCAATATTCATGATTAATGCAGATTCCTATATATTTATCATTGAGACAGGCATCATTCTATTACATTATATTAGAGGTTCACAAACATTGCCTTTCTGCAAACCACGATATAATTATCAAAAGCTTTTAAGAATGACCACATATGCAGGATCAGCACTGAGGTACTTCCAGGCACCACCAGGCATTCCTGTACAACTTCAGATAGAACTTCAAGACTCCAAAATAAAATAAAACTATTATTTATAGATTGTTTTAATATAATCTACCCACCAACCAACCCACCCATCCACTAAAATAGCTAGAAACTGTGGAAAGTACCAGATCTCATAAGGTAACCAGATTTTGGCATAAATGTAGGCATATTTTTGGTGCTGCAATGCTACAGAAAGAGGTAAAAATGAGTGTAATTTTCATGGAAATTAAAGACTTAAATAAAACCTATTAACTAAAAACTCATAGAATTTAATACAAAAAGCTGGAATACCTGTACTATTCCACATGGATATTCCCAAAACATGCAGCTTTTTCTTTTATTTCATGCCTTTAATTTGTTTTGCTTGCTATTTCTGACTTTTTTTCTGCATTTTGTATAATGTTGCTTATGCAAAAAGAGAATATTGTGAGGTAAAGGTAAAGGTAAAGGTTCCCCTCGCACATATGTGCTAGTCGGTCCTGACTCTAGGGGGCAGTGCTCATCTCCGTTTCAAAGCCGAAGAGCCAGCGCTGTCCGAAGACATCTCTGTGGTCATGTGGCCGGCATGACTAAACGCCGAAGGTGCACGGAACGCTGTTACCTTCCCACCAAAGGTGGTCCCTATTTTTCTACTTGCATTATTTTACGTGCTTTCGAACTGCTAGGTTGGCAGAAGCTGGGACAAGTAACGGGAGCTCACTCCGTTACGCGGCACTAGGGATTCGAACCGCTGAACTGCCGACCTTCTGATCGACAAGCTCAGCGTCTTAGCCACTGAGCCACCACGTCCCTCAATATTGTGAGGATGAAGATGTAAATAGTGACAGCATAGTGGAGGTTGGCAAGGGAGGTAAAAGGGAGACATATTTTCCCTTTTCTTTTTGCTCCCTTTTCTTTCAATCCAGCTTATTCCTCACCAGGGAAACAGCTTGTAGAAGAACACAGGCACAGTAAAGAAACAGAGAGATTGCAAAAGATGCTTTTGCTAGGGTTTTACTAGCAGGGAAAGGTCCAAAAACATGGAGAGCAAGGTAGGCATCACCATGACCTGGAAAATATGTCTTCCCTTTAATGGAGGCAACTATAATTGCTTCAAATGTAGGGTTGTTCCTTTCTTTTCTCCACTGAGAAAATGTAAAGTGATGCACTGAAATGGATCGGGAAAGATAAGAGTATCATGGAGAAGACAGCCAACTTCTGCAAGAAGACAGAGGAGTGAATTCCAACTTTTTCCCTCCCCTTCTTTGGTAAAGACAAACACCAGATCCAAAGAAGTAGGAGGATAAGAAACAATTGGTAACAGGGGAATTCAGGAACTAGAATCTCTTTTTGTGGCCCACCAGATTTTGTTGGGTTCAAACATGCTCAGCCACCATGCCTAATTGTGAACAATAACAGAAGCTGTAACAGCATTTCAAATATTGTAACTATCATTCCTCAAAATTGGTCTTTGGCTGGAGCTGCTGAGATTGGATGCTTAGTAACATCAGGCACAGCACAGATTGTGAGCCGGGGTGGCGCAGTGATTAGAATGCAGTACTGCAGGCTACTTCTGCTAACTGCCAACAGTTCGGCAGTTCGAATCTCATCGGCTCAAGGTTGACTCAGCTTCCATCCTTCCGAGGCCAGTAAAAAGAGGTCCCAGATTGTTGGGGGCAATATGCTGACTCTGTAAACTGCTTAGAGAGGGCTGTAAAACACTGTGAAGTGGCATATAAGTCTAAGTGCTATTGCTATTGTCCATTCTTGAACTTAGAGCATATTTTTGATGGGTATGAATAAATATTTTCATAAGCAATTTTTAAAATTGCTCACCCACTTATAGAGCCGAGGTGGCGCAGTGGTTAGAGTGCAGTACTGCAGGCTACTTCAGCTGACTGTTCAGCAGTTCAGCGGTTCAAATCTCACCGGCTCAAGGTGGACTCAGCCTTCCATCCTTCCGAGGTGGGTAAAATGAGGACCCAGATTGTTGGGGGCAATATGCTAACTCTGTGAACCGCTTAGAGAGTGCTGTAAAGCACTGTAAAGCGGTATATAAGTCTAAGTGCTATTGCTATTGCTATTGCTAAAATGCAAATTTAGAAACAGTAAATTGAAGAGATTATTATGGTAATGTTTCTATCAGGTTATCATATGCCTTCTGTTTTTACTTAAAAAGTGAAATTATCTGGTAATCTTTATTTCAAAGTACAAGGTACAATTTATACTTTGAATAGTATCTTGTTTTACAAATGGTATCTTGTTTTGAGAATAGAATCTGGCAATCATATAATGTTATATGTAATTCATACTCCTTAGGATTCTATCAGTTCCAAATAAAAGTCATCATACGTTGATGACTTTTGATCTAGCAAACAAAACGTTTGCTAGACCAATTCTCGAATACAGCTCACCTGTCTGGAAACCGAACTGCATATAGGATATTAATACAATTGAGAGAGTCCAAAAATATTTCACGAGAAGTGTAAACACCAATCCACGAGCACACAATAGATACAAACTTCATGTAAACCGCTCCAAACTCGACTGCAGAAAACATGACGTCAGCAACAGAGTGATTAATGCCTAGAATTCACTACCTGACTCTGTGGTTTCTTCCCCAAACCCAAAAAACTTTAACCTTAGACTGTCTACTGTCGACCTCACCCCATTCCTAAGAGGTCTGTAAGGGGCGTGCATAAGCGCACCAGCGTGCCTACCGTCCCTGTCCTACTGTCCTATTGTCTTCATCTATCTGTATTCACTTTGATTATGTTTATGATTATACCTATACCTGCTATCTTGTACATGTTTGACAAATAAATAAAATAAAAATAAAATAAATAAAATAAAAATACTGGACTTTTATGTAAAGTACTGAAGCTCTCTCGGGATTTTAATTAAAAAAAATTGCCTTTATTTCTACTAACAGCACTCTTCTCTGTGTTTAGACCTAGGTTGTTCTTTAGTACAAAATCTAATTACTGCATTTCCTTGCTTTCTTTTCTCCATATGTTTCCCAAATCTTTTTGTAAGTAGGATAATTTGATCACTCTCAATAAAAACACTCAAATTGAATGAACTATTATTCAGGCCTAAGTTTCCAAACATCAGGAGAAAAAGAAAAGAAACCATACTCATTACAATTGTGGATTGAAGTGAAGATACACCACTAATTTATAAATGAGAACCATTTATAAATATGAGATTGTTCAGAGGCGTCCTGTTAAAGCTATAAAACAAACACATTTTATGGGATAATACATTGAGGAAAATGCTAAGTCTACAATAAAGATTTCACTTACAACAAAAGACGTATTTATCATGATTACAAATAGAAGTTAAAAAATTAAAAATATCCTGTTTAGAAAAATATTAAAAACAGTTGTTCAAGCAACATAGAAGATCAGCGTATATCCTTTCTCAAGTAGGTGTAATAAAATGAATGTTTCTCATTCACTATTTTTTAAAAAGCTGTTTTGACTGTATCAATTAGCAGGATATATCTTCATAATGCCCCTTCCCCCTTACCAACCATATGTGAAAAGGATGAAAACAAAACAAGTTAGTTTTTATTTTCCCCAATTAGCATTCCTTAAAATGTATATGCTGAAAACCAAAAATCCATGTAGCATTGGGATGTCTGCAGTGAATATCAAAAACTGAATTTGTTGGGACTTGGATAATTTGAAAGGTTCACTGCCAGCTGTTGTGGTAAGGACAGCCAATTTGGATGGCTTTAAAGGGGGACCAGACAGATTCTTCCAGGATGAGGCTATCAATATTGATACAACTAACTCCTGAATACTAGGCAGGATAGCTTAATACTAATTACAGGGAAACAGCAGTAGAAAGAGGCTATTGTTTTCTACTCCAAGCTTCCTAAACGCAACCAGTTGGCCACTGTTTTGGCAATGTCTGCTGGAATATATGCCTATGGTTTAGTTAATTTAAGAGTTTTTGAGGATCCCATGTTCAATCTGTGACAAATTACTTGAAAAGAGCTAATAACAGAAAGACCTGTGGCTGAGAATATAAAATCCATTACAACTAAGTCAGTCTTTCCCAAACTGGTGACTGTCAAATGCATTAGCATATAACCTCATCTAATACATGCATGGAACATGCAATATTAGACTAATTGCACCAGTAACGTGATGGAAATGTAATAAATTAATAACAATAAGAATTGGTGACTTTTCATTCTATGATATCGCTTTGATTCCCTATTGGAAGTTTGTTTTAAATATCCAAAAGCTATTCTTTCTTTTTAATTATTATTCCCTTTCAAAACTGATTTTCCAGAAGGAAAAAGAAAACAAATTGTAGTGTACGTATCAGTATCCTTTCAGTATACAAACATTTCTCTGGTGATCTGCAGGCTTTTTGGCTTCACACGCTGTAATGGAATCCCAAGGAAGCACAAAAGCTGAAGGAGCTTTTTCAGATCAAGAAGCTCTGGGATTCTGTAGAGCAGTGTTTTTCAAACTTGGCAACTTGAAGATGTGTGAACTTCATGCTGGCTGGGGAATTCTGGAAGTTGAAATCCACACATCTTAAGTTGCCAAATTTGAAAATCACTGATGTAGAAAAATGAAAAAGCATGTAAGAAAACTACCCCAGTGGCCGCCTCTATCATAGTGCAAACAATAAAGTAGAATCAAAATCATACCTAAAACAAATTATATAAATAACATGGGGGTGGGGGGATGAAATTTCTTTAGCAGGAAGCAATCCCTTTGGGAGACAAAAAGACAAATTTTGGCCCAGCATTTGGCCCAGTTGGAACAACTTTTCCACAGAACTTAAAAGCTATTTGGTGGGGCTCAGAGTTGTGGATTGAAAAGGCAGAATTTCTGTGAGTAAGTGTGTCAGAACTCAGAGTGGAGTCCAGCTATAAGAAATCACCAGCCCTGTTGCTGATATCAGTAATATTTGCCCACATATTTACATGGGACACTTAGCAAGATCATAAAATAAAATGAATGCTATTTGCTTTCTGTGAAGAACAGCTTCAGCTCCTGACTCAGGAATATCAAAAAAAAGCATTCATGGATCTCAAATGCAAAGCTAGTTGATCACTTATTTTTCTCTGTACAGAGGAGCAGGGGGAGGGGGATTTTCAAACTAATAACAACAGGATATTAGAAGAGTATTAAGACAAGCCAATGTGAGACCATAGTTAAACAGTGAATTCTAATAACAACAGCACAGTGCCAATTTAATTAGAGCATTTTATGTTGGACTGTTTTTTTTATCAAGCTCCTGATTTCACTTCTAATTTCCTTTTTTTCCCCATCTGTTTTATTTGCCTGCAGTTCCTCTATATAGCTCTTCTTTCTAGCATCAGCTGTAACATTAGCTTTTCTTTCTAGCATTATCTTTAAGTCAGTTGGCAATGTCATCTAGTATCTTTCCCTTTATTGGTCTTTTTTTCAAATACTGCTTTTTTCTGGGATGTTCATACCTATTCACATACCTATTCACCAGTACCTAACATTATATACCAACTTCCAGAAGAAACAGCAGTCTATTAACAATGACCCAGAAAAATGTCCTAGTTCTAATGGATGTTGAAATACAGTTTTCATCAATATCACACTCTACCATTTTGTATTCACACAGTCCTGTAGATTCCAATATATTCAGTGCTTTATTTCCTCTTTCCCAGATGTCTCTATATGGGATGCATTGGTGAAATCTTTATACTTAGGCTTCAATTGCACTCTAGTAACCACCTGATTTTGCACTGTCCATGCACCATACTTATTTAATAAGAGCAGACAGTATTTTCCTCTCATAATATTGGTAGGATAATAGGTTTACAGATAGCTATTTAGTTTGAATAACTACTTATCAGCATAAAGAAAGCATATAAGAGAGATATAACCATAAAAGCCAATTGAACCTGGCCTGATGCAAATCTTCTCATATATACTCTGCAGGGGTAACTAATGATCATCATTTAGAACATTAATGGTTCATACACCTATTAATCTTTTGATATGACACACAGCATACTTTAAAATAGCCTAAAAAGGAAATAAATTTTGCATCAACATACCGTAGACCAACCAAGCTTCAGTATTTCAGATCTTAATAATTGATATTAAGGTAGTCATTTTTAAGTAAATAACCAATGATACATTATAATACAAAATAAACTTCATATATCTAAATAATCATACACACAATCAACCTATATCAAAGATTTAATAATAAATGTATATGTTATAGAATAAGTGGGACCAACAAGGAAGACATTGTAGATGTACTTTCCTCCATTAATACATGTTTGGGGATGAGCAAGAAACATGTTAGTCACCATTTTCATTGGCTAGTCCAGGGGTCGGCAACCTTAAACACTCAAAGAGCCACAAAGGTCCTAACTGGAAGCTCCCCGTTCAACTCTGGAGCCGACTGGAAGTCCAGTTCCCCCACCATAAAGTCTCCTAGCACGGTGTCCTTTTTCTTCTACCTGTCCTAACCGAAAGCCCTATCAATTGTGGAGCCGACCGGTGACAGGAAGCCTCAGCAGAGGGATGAAAGAGCCACATGCGGCTCCAGAGCCACAGGTTGCTGACCCCTGGGCTAGTCAAAAAAAGGAGAACTTGGGCCCAGATCTAAACAGGCAAGGCAGCTCCAGATGAGGCAGCACATGAGCCAAAGATATAAAGCTGCACTGGTACTTAAAGGAGCATGAGGACCTAAGTGTGGTTTGCATGTTGGCATTAATCAAATCTAGTGGTATATCTTGCAACACAGAAAAAGGGGAGTTGAGACATATAATTTTATAGCTATGGCCATGGGTGAATTATGTCTGAGCCTTGATAAAAGGGTTTGATAGTAAAGAAAGATAATCTGGTTCTAAGTAAGAGACTAGGTGCATGGTGGGAGATCTGCCCTCTGGATGAGAGAACAGATGTGCAGGAGATCCCCTAATCACAGTTGGGGCTTAATAAAAGAGGATTTCTGTAAGAGAAATCCAAAGCTGTACCTTAGGGCAGTGTATCAATTAAGAAGTTCTGCTATGCTTTGGGATTTTCTCAGAAAATGTGAAAACTGGGCAGTTCCATCCTATACCTAATTGTGTGGTGCAAAAGGGAGGTGGCCACGGCACTGGAATCCAGTGCAGCCTTTCTTCAGTCAGCGATCCTATGTGCTTCGTGATTTACTAAGGAACTCTGAGAAATGTAGCAAGTGAAGGGATGTCTAGAGCAGTGGTTCTCAACCTTCCTAATGCCACGACCCCCACCCCGCCGCCGTGACCCCCGCCCCACTCCCTCCCCACGCATGTGCGTTGCCAGGCGAGAAGCAATGAGGTGACAAAGGGGGCGTGGCACCAAGATGGCGGGCTAGCGTGTGCTTAGGAGACCCCTGTGAAAGGGTCGTTCGACCCCTAAAGGGGTCACGACCCACAGGTTGAGAACCGCTGGTCTAGAGTGACAGTGGTGATAAATAATGAACATGACTATTCACAGGTACGAAGCCACACCCAGCTTGTGATAATTACAGTGATAAAAACACACTTCTTCATGCCTATTATATGAATAGTTTCTCGTCAAATGGCTCTGTTCATGATATCTTAGGAAAGAGTGGGAGTGAGTGAGGAATCAATTGTATGGCACATTGAAGTGATATGGCTGCTAGATCCCTGATGGATACAATTGCTCTTCTTTGCTCAGAGTAATATGTCACATGGATAGTATCCAATATGATGGCTGGGTTAATATTCTGCGGTGTTTGTCTATGGAGATTCTCAGTCATCCAGGTCATGGTTGTCCCAAAGGTGCTTTTTTCAAGAGGCAACTGGACTTTCTAGTTTTTCTTTGAAGATGTTTCGCTTCTCATTCAAGAAGCTTCTTCAGCTCTGACTCCCCACCATCCAGCGAAATGTCTTCAAAGAAAAACCAGAAAGTCCAGTTGCCTCTTGAAAAAAGCACCTTTGGGACATTCTGGAGTGTTATTTGGGATTTCTTTAACATAATGGAACCTGAGGAAGAAGACAGGATTCTTTATGATATGGCTTGTGAACTACATGGATCTACCCATTGGTCCATTTATTATTTTTTATTTTTATCTAAGGTGTGCATACCATCCCACTCTTTATTTTGAAAGTAAACAGCAACATTATACAGATCACAGAAAACACATAAGATACAGTAAATGAAAGAAAGTAAAGGTGTGAGATAAGAATCTAGTTTACACCAACATGCATGATACCTCTCTACCCTTGTCCACTGTCATTGTTTCCAACACTTCCATACACCAAATCATATGGTGCATTTAACTTTTTTAAATTCTTACCTCACCATTTTTAAGGAACTTATTAACTCTATCCAACCAAAAGTTTCCCAGTCTGGTTTTTTCCCCTCAACCAATTTACTTTTCTTTTATATATTTGTTTTGTAATTTGAGGCTCATTCATACTCTCTGTATAATAGAACCCTCATCAAAATACTTCTTTCAAATTAGTCAATTTTGTTATTCAATTCATGTTCCTTTAGCATCCAATCATTCATGACTTATTTCGTTTGAACATGCATAGTTCTTAAATATAACATTCTAATTGTTCATCACTATGATATCCAAAAAGGAGCTGGTTGTGTATATTTGCTATTCTATCCCAAGCAGATTAGAATGATAGTTTCAATACCAAAAATCATGAATCATAACATCTATTTAGTTGACCAAACTGCTAATCAGCTTGATTGGTCACCCAATCAAGGCATAGTATTATGCCTTCTATGTAAAATAAAGAAATATTTGAGATATCAGGGAACAATATTTGAGTTTCTCATGAGAATACCTGTATAAATAAGAATGTGTTATTGAAGGTACACAATGTTGTTTATTAGGTACATCTACTTAGAACAGCTTAGTGATGGATGCATTATAAATCAATCAAAAATACATCAGCTTTAATAATTAATAAATATGATAATGCAACAAAATTTTTGAGTGACCTATAAAACAACCAGACAGAAAGGTAAGATTTAGCTCTACTTAACAAGGCTCCAGTCTAAAATATTAGGGTCAAATTCCAATTTGAAAGCAGTTCCAGGAGTACAGCTCCCATTATATAGACTACAAAAATCTGGACAATCACCAGATGGCAGGAAGGTTTCCTCAAAGTACATGCAATTATATCTTTCTTATGAATGCTGCCTTTCTCTTTGATATATCAGTTTTAAGATCCATTACTCTAAAGTGAATCACCCAACCTACCTACCATTTGCTGAAAATCATTTGGATTCTCAGCCAGCAACACAACATGAACTGCATAGAAAAAGTATATTCACATTTCTTAAGCAATACACCTGTACATTGCTTATAAAAATCCTTATACACATGTCTGTAGGTCAATTAAACAACCAAGGGAACACCATGTATTCTTATATTAACATTGTGCAATACATTAAATAATTTGTTATATATTCCATGCATTCTTATATATACTTCACTTCCATGTAAATCAAATAACTCAGAATCAATTGGATTGGTTCAGGATATTTATTCATTTATTTGTATCCTGCCTTTATTGTTTTTACAAATAACTTAAGGCAGCGAACATAACCAACAGACCTCCTATTTTCCCCACAACAACAACAACCGTGTATTTTGTGGTTATATATGCCTTGATTTTTTTTCTTGGAAGTTAATATTTATTCCATCAGTTTCAATTCTATTCTTGGATATAGCATTATTATCTTCATACAGATCTCCAAAATATTCCTTCCAGCATTCTATCATCTCAGATTCAACCCAAATATTTCATCACTTTTATCTGTAATTACATTTACTCTTTGCTTAACCATCTTCATTCTCTTTCAAAACATTTTTAATTTGCATCCATGTGACTCTACATTTCTCTTTTAATCTTAAGCATTGCTTACTCTCTTTAACTACTTTGTTGCAACTCTGTCTCATCTATCTCTCATCTATCTCTCATCTATCTATCTCTCATCTATCTATCTATCTATCTATCTATCTATCTATCTATCTATCTATCTATCTATCTATCTATCTATCTATCTATCATCTATCATCTATCTATCATCTATCTATCATCTATCATGTTTCATCTATTGTATGCAATATCTCTCTCATCCTTTTTTGCAGCAATTATTCTATTATGTCCGTTTTTCGCATCCACACCCACCTTCACTCTATCATTCCACTAAGTAACTTTCTTCATTACTGTGATTCCTCACACTTCTATGCCACTCTGAAACATAGAGAGCCATCATTTTCACCCTGTTCTAAGCAACTTCCACATTCTCTTTCCTCATGTCTGCTTTTAATTCATTATTTCAGGAGATTTTCCGATACTTTTTCACATAAATGTACTGTCTCTTCCTATAATTGTTCGTTTTCACTCGTTTTTTCACTTATTTTTTTTATTCCCACCAATTCTCTGAGATCCAGTTTTGACACTACCTAAAAATACTGTGACAATATTCAGAATCTTTCTCACCCTTATATCCTTGCTAAACTTTAATCTTTCCTTATAAGCAAATTAGACACTAAACCAGGTTTCATTTTTATTTCTTTTTATGTTTCCTAATGATTCAGTCACTTTTTTTGCATTTTCTCAACTCATTACCAGACATCCATTTATGTCACCTATGATAATATTTTTCCCCTAGTCACACTCAGAACATTGCACAATTTTTTCTCAAACTCATTTCTGGCTCCTTTTACAGGAGCGTATCATGCAGTAATCGTCAACGTTAGATGGGTGGATTCATAGTTTTATATACCCAAACAGACACCTTGGTGAGATCAATTCATAGTTTGTAACATATATTTTAGCTTTTTCATTCATGATTAAACCAATACCTTCACTTCCCTGCATATAGTCATCCAGGCTAATCCACAAAATAAAACCACATTTATATGGATTACAGCTTTGTTTTCTCTCTCACACTTAGGCTCCCCATGAAGGTTTTGGTCAGTCATGGTTTCTACACTATATCCTGGGTCAGCATACTAGATATAATTTGTTTGGCTTTTTTTTTTTTAATTTGTGGAATTTATTCACTGCATTACTGGCATTGGACTCTAGGAAATTTACAGGTACGTTCGTAGGGTGTAGGCAATTGTTTCTTGTTTTTACAAGATAATTTCTAGATTAGAAATTTTCACTTGGGAGGACACGGGTAAAAATGGGCTTTACTTATATTTGGCATATTGTCATAAATGTGCCACATAATGAGTTGTGCTTAGCAGGGAATGGTACGTATTCAATACAATGATATGATTCAGGCCTACAACTTGTTCTACATTTTCCTTATCTTACTAAAAAGCATGAGTTTTTAATCTGACTGTTATACTGTTTAGATTCTTAGATTTATTATGTTTATTGGGATTAGTATTACGTATACTATCCTAGTGATTTTGGCTCAAGAGTGTTAGAAATATATTAAAAAGCAGGATCATTTCCATAGCAACAATTTGTCCCTAAGCAGCTGATTACCTTGAATACTGGAAATATCATTTGCTAAAACTGGGGAACAATCTATGTTCATCTGTACCACAACTCTATTTAATATAATACTCATTTATTTAATATAATACTGATGCACCTTGCATATATATACAAGAAAGGCAGAAAGTTCTGACAACATGAACTATATGGTTGTACCATGAGATATGAGCCTGGACTACAAATAATCAAAGGTATCAAAGTGTGTCTGAATTATAAACAGATTTGTAGGCTACGATATAAAGTATAGGAGGAACCCTGGTTATATTCAGTGATACTTTATATCTATATATCCAATAAAGAATTGCATACAGTTCTGAACATTATTAGCAGCATCAAGGAATGTCATACCTACCTTGAAACTTTGTGAAAAGTCAGGCAATATATTAATGCAGTACGGTAATCATGGGAATTTAGGAAAACACCAAGAACCAGTTTTGTAATATATTATGTTATAACCGGACCAGCAAAATATTAAGTAACTAAGTAATTAAGTTAAAGTACATGCTTTCAAAATCTGGAAGTGGGATAACTTTCAATGCATCAAACTTCTACTCTTAAATATGCTTAATGCAATCCAAAGGCAATAAAAGGCCTGGGTTCAAAAAAAGGTATATCAACATGACTCTTTTAACCAAGAATAAAACAGATCCAATAACAGGAAAGATAGGAAAGAACCTAACAATCTCAAAGTATCAAGAATGGTTTTCTATTATAGCAAGCAGTACAAACCCCTTGCTCAAGAATATAGCTGTGTTGGTAGCCTGGGAGAGAAGTTTGTAGTAGATGCATAGTTTTTACATATAGGCTATGTATTAGGATTCAAGAATGAAGATGCTATGCATGATGATTAGATCGCAAGCCACTACATTTCATGATACTGAAAATGAAACACCGAACAAATGAAATAGCAAAATGTCATCTCTATTGCATACAAGCCTTCCCTACCTTCATTGTAGAAGAAAGCTGCACACTATAGGTAACAGAATTTCAATTAGAGGTTTTCACAATTTCAGGAGTGTTAGCAGATGTTCTATTATTCTCTTTCCCTACTGTAAGTCCAGAAAACATCAAGCTTCTGTCCTAATTACCCTTTCAACTGTACCCACTTGATAAAAGTATACTATACCATAATGTTGAGAGTTCTGGGTCTGCTCATTTCATCATCACTCTCCAGAGGCAGGATTTCATGTGACAATTCCTCTTGCCGTCGTCTACAAATATGCACACAATTCCTTTGTACCACTGAACGAAAGGCTTGGAGCAGAACAATGCTGGCAGCACAGCCCATAGCTGCATCCTGAAACCCACAAAATAACTTCTATGTTGATGCTATGCTTAAAAAACAGAAGCTCGTTGTCCCTGCAAACAGCCTACAGTGCAGCTGCAGCCAGCCAGCTCCCTCCAATCATTTCCTTGGGCTGTAATCATCTGATCACAACCAGATAGCTTGGATGCAGATATAGGAAAGATTTGATCCACTGTGTGAAACACACGCACTTGCACACAGACACAGTTAAGACAGTTTTTGTTCTTTTTTTTTCATGGTGACTGTTTCTGAAAATGCATGAGAACCATTCTGCTTGTTTTAGGAAATAATCCTTCTTCTTGTGATCTCCTAATCACAATACTCAGAGGCTTAAACTAGCTGCTTAATAAAAGCTGGAAAAAGCATGCATAAGTGCCTGCTAACAATCATATACAGGAACTGCAGTTATAAAGGAAGCCAAGAGAATGGCCATGGATGAATGAATAAAACAGAACATCTTTACACTGATTTACTAAGAAGCAGAAATATTTTCTCTAGCCTCTGCTTCATAGTCAGAGTATAACAAGCATGCTGGCATGTTAAAGTAAATGTTCACATGAAAATAATAGTAAAAGAATTGTACAGTTCAAGTCCTTAGATGAATGGCAAACACCTCTGTTTAGTTCCAACATGTTTTCTAATTATTTTTGTGGGTGATCCCAAGACAGGTAGCCTAGCTGTTTCCCAGAATTGGACGGTGATGATGGTGATGAAGATAGATAGATGATAGATAGATGACAGACAGGCAGACAGGCAGACAGACAGACAGACAGACAGACAGACAGACAATTAGACAGACAGAAATACAAGACAGAGGTAGTATATATGTGGCAAATCTAAGAGCAGCTTATGTTAAAACCAAATTATTAAACGCCAATCCCACATCATCACAAAACCAATTAAAAGCATTTAATAATCATTAAATAAAAAGACTGTTTATCAGTTATCAGTGAGTACAAAAATAGGAGCCTGGTAGATTTTTTTTCCAGCCAACAAATTTTTTGAAATGTCAGAAGTTTCTGTGAACTGCGGATCACTGATGGCCATGACAGCTGATGTTGCAGATTTGGTCTTTAGGGGGGAAAAAATCAGAAAGGCATCCTTCTATATTTTTATTTTTTATTTGCTATCATAGAGTAACAAGGCTCTACTCCTACAACAACTTAGTATACCGACTCTGGCCGAAAGCAGCTAAAGTATTGACAAATCATGTGAACCAGTTCTGACAGAGATCAGGATCTAAATGATGTAGTTATATAAGCAAGGCAAGAGGACTCAAAGAAAATTTGCCCTTCATTATTCTTTTCTCCTTCCAAATAATCTGAATTTGTTGCAAATGCCTTTTCCTCAATAGGAAATATCAATGGCTTTTTCTGAAACAAGGACTTCTTGGTAGATCTGCAATTGTATCTGCCTTCACTTTAAAATAATGTTTATAGTCACTCACATACAAAGGCGCTTGCTGTTTTGGGAGGCAATGGCAGTTCAGCCATTGAGTTTCATGGGGATGTGAGCAAGCCTGTAATTCCAGATGATGTAATCTTTGAAACAGCTCTTTGATGAAACCAATTGCTTAAGAAAACAAGAAAGAGCATGGTGCTAACACAGTTCTTTCAAACCAATTTTGCACAGGGAATGATTAGGCTTTAATTGCTCTGGAAACTGTCACAATAAGGAAGCATTTCAATGAAAATATTTATGGAATGAATGAAGTGACTTTTAAAAAACACATTCACTGTCAATTTTCTTTTTCTTTTTCTCTATCAAGGTAATTCACACTCTTGCACCATGTCCTTCAACTCTGACAGTTATGCACTAAAGTAGTTCAAGGCATGCTTTTTATAGTTCATAATTTCATTTCCTTAAATACAGTTTCAGCAGCATAGTCACAAAACTGTTATCGCTTCTGTTTCAAATAAAGAGATTTCACTGCTTCTCATCTGCATCATTTGGATTCCCATTATGTCCCTAACTATCTGCACATTGGGAGGAAGCAGACTTTTTTGGGCATATTCTTGGCAGCCACTGAGACCAAAGGTCTTGTCATGGCTAATCATAATATTATCAGTCTGGCAGTGTAACTCCCTTCATGGCTTATGTCTTTTCCTGTTACAGTGACTGCTGTATGGTCTTGCTGATATTAATATGTCTTGCATGTCAGGCACTGCTCTTACTTTATACATTTATACTTTATACAGGGCTGCTCAGAAAATGCTTTTAAGATGTTTGGTTTCTATGGTTACAATATCTAGTTCTGCTATGCAGTTCAATGCAGATTATTTTTTCCCAAATCCCTTAAAATCTATGGAAGTAAATGCCTATAGAAGTTAACAGTACTGGATCAAAGCCAGTCTTTCTGAACATTTTCATAAGGGTTGATTAGAAAGGGAGAGAGTGCTTTCAGGTTGTGCCTTGAAACACAATTGTGACATATTCAGTTCTTTGAAGATCCTACTCACAAACTTCTTGATCTAAGTGAAAAAAAACAGTGGCCATTAAAAAATTTGAAGACCATTTTTTTTAGTTGTGTTGTGCTAGTTTCTGTACATACAGTACAAACCTTTCAACTTTAACAATAAAACATAAATGCAGTACCTGTCTCATTTTCCAAGACAGATTCTCAAAGGACTTCACAGCATTAGTAAGATATAGAAGAAAAACTTTAAGCCATTAAGATAAAGAATCGGCACAAATAATACAAATGGAGTCAACATTAAAATAATAATTCTCAAAACTAACACCCAAACCCACAAATTTGATACGGTTGAGCAATATCCTAGAGAGAACTCTACAGTCATTAGACATCATCAAAAGAAATAAGTCTACCAGAAAATTATCATTGGCTTTTAATACTGCAATATCTGTGTATCAATAGACATTGGATGGGTAAAGAAACAGTTGTGCAAGTGAGATTTGCTTTAGTTCCTTTTGCTCTATTGATTTTACATGAATTTATTTTATTTCTGTATAAGCAATTGGGTTCTACACCAATTCTTTCTGTTTTCCCTTTTCTTTTATATCTTTTGAACTGCCAAATTGTTCAAAGAATTTATGATGCAAATAATTACCCAAGTTTTATTCACACATTACTATTCACAAGTTTTATTTACTTGCAATAGACTTTAATTGTTCTGAAGGTTATGAAGAAAACAACCCTATTCAATTTTATTCAGTGGAATTTAAGGCAGTCTTACAGTATATGTAGTCCTAATATAATTCCTACTGAATTAACTTGCTTCTACAGAAACATATGGGATGGGAGCGAATCCAAATATTTGTTGGATTGTTTCCTTTGTACTGATACTTAAGAATTCCCAACCAACACACACATACATATAATAAAGAGACTCAGTATTTACATTTCCTCTTTGTAATGTACAGTATGAATGTATAACATGCAGCTGTTATAACTACAAATCTCCAAATAGTAGGATTCTTGGTATTCTATCTGGCTCTTCCTACTGTCATCTCTCCTCCTATTCCTTACTAGGAAGATTTTAACAGGGTTACCATATATGAATTGAGCCTAGGAAAGTGGTGCTCTCTCTATAGAGAATTGGGCTATGGACTATGACTGCTTGCTAGATCACTACTAGATGGCAGGAGGATAGCTACAAGAAGTAAACATTTATCTAAAGTATATGTCCACAGAGCTGTACGTATAGGCATAACTAAGAGTCAACAAGTAGTTCACTTGTTCCTCAGCTGTGCACTGCTATACTTCATGCTGCCTCCTGCCATTTCTTCCTGTTCCCTTCCTGTTTTATATGAATTGCACATTTGTACAGCACTCCAACCAAACTTGCTCTTCCTATTGCTAAACAATACAATACATAAGTGACAAGTTAATAGCAAATAAATATTTTGTAAAAGCCATTTCAGTGCATTGTATGACACATTTTTATTATGCTTTGTAGATAAAGCAGTGTAGTATTTTAGGAAGCTTTTTAGGAAGATTTAAGTGATTGATCAAGTCACTTGATCTTTTGATTGACAAGGCATTCCATGTGTCCCTTTCAACAAATCCCTATATCAATCATCAGTGTTGATTTTTGTGGCTTAGAATATTGAGCAAATTCAGCCAAGTGTGATTTATTTGACAAATCAAACTATAGCAGGTGTTAACAACACTTTGCCCATACCCCAGAGCAGTGATACCCCAGCAGTGTTCCAATATCTCAGGGGCTGCCACAAACAAGAAGGAGCGAAGCTATTCTCCAAAGCACCTGAGGGTAGGACAAGAAGCAATGGGTGGAAACTAATCAAGGAAAGAAGCAACTTAGAGCTAAGGAGAAATTTCCTGACAGTTAGAACAATTAATCAGTGGAACAACTTGCCTCCAGAAGTTGGGAATGCTCCAAAACTGGAAGTTTTTAAGAAGATGTTGGATAACCATTTGTCTGAAGTGGTGTAGGGTTTCCTGCCTAAGCAGGAGGTTGGACTAGAAGACCTCCAAGGTCCCTTCCAACTCTGTTATTATATTATTATATAGAACACCAAAATTGCCACTTATTTACCAGCACTTATCTCCTTGCTGCACTTAAATCATGCCAGGAGTGGCAGCTGGTTGTTCTCCAGTTTTTGAATGACTGAAGCTGGAAGCATTATTTTTTAATAATGGAGCCAGCCCTCTGGAATGGTCTCCTTTTGGAGAATTGTCTGTCTCCAACAGTGTCCACCTTCTGGAGAAAGCTGGCAATAGAGCCTTTCCAGAGGGTTTGGGGCCTGATGGCCTGCACGGTGTTGGGATTTTATTTGTTTTATGCTTCTTATTTTTTGAGCTGCCGAGAGAACTGTGATTGTGGTAGAATATAGGTTTGATTAATAAATCAAATAATTTATAAATGACAAATAAAGGATAAATGAATTATTAAATGAACAGAGTACAAAACAACATTTGGGGCAGGGATATACAGGTGTTTTATTGGTTTCACTTACAGGAGATTGCTTGGGGATGATTTACTATTCACATAAGCCTTAAAACCAATTTGGGAATTTTTCTATGGGTATTGTGAAATTGATTAGAAAAAATGTAAGCTCTTTCCAGAAGAGAGACAGTTTGCTGATAAAATTGTAGTGTGAAATTGACCAGACAGTAAGAAGGACAGCAAGGGAAGAAGACAAAAGGAATGGACAACCTATTTTTCCTTTATGCAAAGAGCTGGTAATCTTCCCTCTTTCTCTTCCTTCCTTCCTTCCTTCTATATCAGCGGTTCTCAACCTGTGGGTCGCGACCCCTTTGGGGGTCGAACGACCATTTCAGCCCTCCATCTTGGTGCCACCGTCACTGCAGGGGTGAAAAGGTCCTGGTTCGGCAGTGTCTGCGGGTCACCGGACAGCTGGTAGCCCGGACGCTGCCATTTGGGTTCTTCTACCCTCTGCGCATGCGCAGAATGCTTTGCGCATGCGCAGAGGGTAAAAGAACCCAAATGGCGGCGTCCGGGCGAAGTCTCCCGCTTCCGACGCTATCAGCTGTCCGGCGCCCTGCAGGCAAGCCCGAACCGGGAGCATTTCGCCCCTGGTGCCACGTCCCCTTTGTCACCTCATCCCGCGCGGGGAGGGGGCGGGGAGGGGGTCAANGCGGGGTGGGTCGCACCATTAGAAAAGTTGAGAACCACTGTTCTATATCATATGGGCAAGGCGAAACAATCAAGAACCAAACCTCTGGACATTCACAACTTGAAAACTATAATGAAAAAAGCCAAGATATATGGAAGCAACTGGAACCTGCATTTGCAAAGCTTAAAAAATCTTTACAACATGTCCCATTTCTCTTACAGAGACACAGCAATTGTGTTTTGAAAAGTACCATAGCATATGGCAAAATACATATTTGCCCTTACACAGACACAACCCTATTCATAGTAAGAAGATGGATAATGTTAACCACATATAAATATGCATACGGGTACTAGGAAAACCAGCATAAACACACACACACACACACACACACACACACACACACACCTTCCCTGAAAATATTTGTGGTTCTCTCACTGCAAGATATGTGGCACCTTACACCTTAACTACTCTCTTATATCTCTGATAGAACTGCATTAGTACAATTAGTACAACTGTATTATCATGGACAGAACATTTCATGCACTTGTCTAAAATATGTATTTAAATATTCAATTAAATGTAACATTCATGTATCAGTGTTTCTTTACCATAAGAGTAGTCAAACATGCAAATGTTGATAACATCACTGGGACAGTGCATTTCAGCCAGAAGTAGCATAAACCTACTTCATGCCAAACTTTCTAGTTTAGCTCATTGCACATAAATAGAAATTGCTTTATGGGTTGTTTTGGTCTTTTAACATATATTGGTATAAACCTCCATTTCCCTCTGCCAAGACTAGCATACTAATCTATTGGAAAATTGAGAGTTTAATAGATTTCCGATGACCATTAACTTGTCTGCAGTATGTGAAACCTAGCCTTTGCAGGTTCAGGATTTTCACACCATTGAACAAATATGTCAGTTTTGGTTTCTATTAGTTTATTATATAAAATATGCACTATCCCATTTTATATTCACAAACTTGTGTATATATAAGCCAATGGTTTCTTATTATTGCAACAATGCATTGAGGATCTTGTCAAAACTGAAAATTAACACTGCACAAAATATATCAAAGAATTTCAGGCCACATAAACAGTTTGTTTTTCCTCGAAGGGTGGAGACTAACCAAATCATGTGACTGGAAACCTATGTACCTATAAAAACAACATGGAAAGCAATCCTGTAGACAGGAGCAATGGCAGAGTGTAACATCTGAATCTCTCTGCTCTGAGAGTTTACATAATGCAAGAGTGCTGCTTTAATTAGTAGCAAATCACATATTGCACAGCTAGAGCTCCATTGTGAACAAGCTGGGAATAAGCTTTTATTGTATTTTCTGTATTGTATTTTCTGCTGTAGTTGATGGGGGGAAAAGTGTTGAAAAAAAATTGTTTCAGGTTGCCAGGTTTAAATGTACATTGCAGGCTTCTCAAAGACCATGCCAAAAGCAAAATACCAAGCTATGGGTTTGTTCATAAGAAATGAGTCCTTTTTCCATCTGTACATTTACTTTCAGCTTCTACTTTAAAAATTAATTACATATAGTTAGCAAGTTAGAACAGTGTAATAGGATTATATGGTTAATGTACAATGCAAGGTCAAATGCATTATTATTTTTTTAATAAGCTATAACACAGACAGAAAGATCTTGATTGCATGGACAGTGTGAAGCAGTATGTTGTATCAGGCTGCTAATCTGAAAGTAATATATTCTTCCAATCTGGGAACTCAGAGAAATAATTATTTCCTTAGTACACTGAGCACAGTGCAGATGTTTTCGTTTAGAAAGCACTAACCAGCAAGTGCTAGCTGAGCAAAGTTTAAAAAGTGACTAGTTAGGATGTTTTTATGCTGGGCTTGCTGACTAGCAAATATACAAGTAAATGCGGTTAAATATGACATTTATTAATAACAGAAGAAAATTGCAGAAAAAGCACTTAATCTACCTTAGGACATTCTATCTTCATAAAATTGAATCTTAAAGAAAAAGAATAGCTGATATCCATAATTCATCCAGAGTAACAATAATACCATCAAACATTCACGTTTGCCTATCCCACTCCCAGGTCCAGTCTGAACATCTGGCTGACTGTGCAACGAACCATAATAATAATAAAATAGAGTGCAAGAATGCAGAGGATCACTAAAGGCTTATGGTAAAAGATAGAAATTTATTTATCCTGGGGGGGGTAGGATTATCACGTGTTAACTTTGTTTAGTTAAGTAAGTAATTCTTTGGCTTAATCTTATTGACTAATTAAATACTTACTTTGAAAAAAATTCTACTTAAATACCTGTGATAATTTAACAAAAGATGCCTTGTAATAAGGATTATCAGAAAGGATTTAATTTGCCCAGCCAAATTCTTTTATATAAAAATACTTCTGACACTTATGTAAATCAGCAATGTATTGTAGATGCTACTGAATGAACACAGATTCAGCAGGAGACAATCCCACAACAGGTGAATTGTAATGAGGATGATTTAGGAATGGTTTTGCTAAAAGAGCAACCTGTCTAATGTCATTCTCAGAAAGGTGTTGCTCTTCAAAAGAACTGAAATGTTTTTTTCCTAAGAATTTCTTTTAATAACTCATCCAATAATAAAAGGGTTTTTTAAATGTACCATTATTGTTATTTTTTAAAAAAACTTTTGAGGTAAAGCTTGTAACAGTCATAGATAATCTCCAACTAGTTAGTGTTTTAAGAAACTGCCCATTTGCATCTATGCTTGTGTCAGAAAATTCCAATTTTACTCATTTATATAAACCAGATTGTTTTCTTACCCTTCTCATTAGGAATATAGATGCGGATTTTTTTAAGAAACCATATTTAAATACCACTCTTAAACAGAACCATAAAGGACCAAAGTAGTTAGAAGAAAGATTTGGTTGGTTTGCTTGTTTTCTCCCCAAAGATGCTGATAAGCTACCTGCATGATTTCATCTGCATCATTTATATAGGTCAACATGTCAAAATCATTCATGCTCGTATTTTCTTCCAATCTCTTAAGTATGAAGAAAATTTAAGCATGCTATTGGACTGAGCCATAGAAGTATATAATGTAATTTATATGCCAAAACTATAAAAGATAAGAAAACTACAAGCGGCATGTACTATCTTCTAGTTGCAATTCCCAAAGATAAACGTAAGTATTAGAGAATTAAATGATATGGTAACCTGTAATTGTAATAAATAATACTTTGAAAAAACGCTATCTATACATTATAAACCAGGGGAGGATAGTATTTGATACATGTTTTACCCAAAAATAGTATTTTCACAGAAGCAAATTCCACATTGATGTTTGATTCTATTTTTCTAGCTAGGGAAGCTGGAGAATATTTCCAATGTGATGCCCTATAAGGCACATGTTGCACCTCTGCTGCATAAGCTGCACTTGGTTACAAGTTTGTTTTTGGGTCCAGTTCAAAGTGCTAATGTTGATGCCTCTTAAAGCCCTACATGGCATGGGACTGGGTTATTTGAGGGACTGCCTTTCCCCGATTTCATCCACCCGCCTCTCCACATTGGACAGAATCGGTATGTCACAGGTCCTGTCATTTAGGAAGCTACACTTGGCAGAACCTAGGGGGTGGACCTTTTCTGCTGTGGCCCCCATGCTATGTAATCTTCTCTCCTCCCCCCACATCAAGGTGAGAATGGTCTCATCACATCTAGGCTTATGAAGGTCCCTTAAGACCTGGTTACTCCAGCAGGCCTGGAGATCTTAGGGGACAGGTGAACTTGTGAGATAATGCAATTACTATTACCATCCGTTTTTATAGCTTTTAATGCTTTAATCTTTGTCATTGTAATGAGTTTAGATAGTTATTGTTTTAGTCTTGTAGTACACTGCCCAGAGTCACTTGTGAAATAGGCAGCTATATAAATTAGGTAAATAAATTATAAAATTAAGTCTACAATACAGATTTATAGATTTTTGTCTTCTGCATGAAATGCATTTCACATCTAATAGCTTTCAGGGTGACCAATTATAACAAATAATAAAACTCGCATAGTTTTAAAAGTGACAGAGGTAAAATTATCATCACTGAAATAAACCCTTTTTTAAAAAAAACATAATTAATATATTTGTAATAATTTGTAATTAACAGAATTATCACCATTATCATTTCCTTGTGTGGCTAACAGCCTTGTTAAAGGCCAGCCTGATTATTATTTATTTTCTAGTTTGACATGGCATTGTATTGTCTTATTTCATCAAATGATAGTGCTATCTGACTAAGCCATTTTTAATTCATATTTAAATATTAGGGAAGAGAAGTACAGATCTACTTTTACAAAAGCAAGACAATAAAATTCCCAGCTTTACTAGGCTGAGCTGCAAATGTTGACTTCCACATAAAAACACCTTGTAATTATTATCAGTAAGAAAAACTTGTCAGCCTTGCATATATAGGGAAATAACATTTTAGCGGAGGAAACAGTCTATCTCTGAATGAAAAATGGAAAAAGCACCTTTGGGACTATCATCTGAATGCTTACCAGAAATCTGAAATGATACAATTCAGAATAAAATTATAGTGATATTTCTGTGAGAACAAGGTCATAATTAGTCTCTGACTAAGATTTTTGTTTGTGTGAAACCAACCAATTGCTGATTGAGAAACTGTCACTAAACAGTGGCTTGATGAATGGATCATACTATGCTGAACTGATACAATCCAATAAGCCAAAAATCAAGGCTTACAAATTACAGTGACCAGAGTAAACAGTCATGTTAAACTAAAATCAAGCAAGCCAACTTATAGCTTTGTACAATATTCAGCCATTGTAACAATATACTGTAGGCACTATTGTATGATTTCAAATGGTGAAGGGGGAATTCAAACTATTTAGTACATTATTGCCATCACTCAACCAAATCACTTAGAATTAACAAACAGTGGCAAATCAAACAGTTTATCTTTGTACTGTGATTTTATTTATTCCACCATCTTAAATATGATCCTATGTTATATATAATACGTTAAACACCACTATCCAAGGCTTGAATGTTGTTGTTGTTGCTGCTGCTGCTGTTGTTCACTAAGTCGCAATCCCATGGACCATAGCATTCCACCTCCCCCATCCTCCATTGTCTCCCTTTGTCTGCCCAAACTCATGTCCACTGTATCAATGATACTATGTAACCATCTCGTCCTCTGCTGTCCCTTTCTCCTTTTGCCTTCAATCTTTCCCAACATCAGTTTTTTCCCCATGAGCCCTCTCTTCTCATTTGGTGGCCAAAGTATTTGAACTTCAGCTTCAGTATATGTCCTTCCAAGGAACAGTAGGGTTGATTTCCTTTAGGATTGAATGATTTGATTTCCTTATTGTCCAAGGGACTCTCAAGAGTCTTCTCCAATACCACAATTTGAAAGCATCAATTCTTCAGCGCTCGCCCTTCCTTATGGTTCAACACTCACAGCCATACATTTCTACTGGGAAAACCATAGCTTTGACTATATGGACTTTTGTCGGCAGGGTGATTTCTCTGCTTTTTAATATGCTGTCTAGGTGTGCCATAGCATTCATCTCAAGGAGCAAGACGTCTTTTAATTTCAGGACTACAGTCACCATCTGCAGTGATCTTGGAGAACAAGAAAATAAAATTTGTCACTACTTCCATGTCTTCCCCTTCTATTTGCCAGGAAGTGATGGAACTGGATGCCATGATTTAGTTTTTTTAATGTTGAGTTTCAAGCCAATTTTTGGACTCTCCTCTTTCACCCGCATCAGGCTTTTTAGTTCCTCTTCACTTTCTGCTATTAGAATGATATCACCTATGTATCTGAAGTTCTTGATATTGCTCACAGCAATCTTAATTCCAGCTTGTGGTTCATCAAGACTGGAATTTTGCATGAAGTACTCTGCATATAAGTTAAATAACCAGGGTGACAATATACAGCCTTGTCATACTCCTTTTCCTATTTTGAATCAATCAGTTGTTCCTTGTCTTGTTCTAACTGCTGCTTCTTGACCCACATATAGGTTTCTCAGGAGACAGGAAAGTGGCCTGGTGTCCCCATCTGTTGAAGAACTTGCCACAGTCTGTTGTGATCTACCTAATCAAAAGCTATAGCGTAGACAATGAACAGAAGTAGATGTTTTTCTGCAACTCACTTGCTTTTTCCATAATCCAGCAAATGTTGGCACTTTGCTCTCTAGTTCCTCTGCCTCTTTAAAACCCAGCTTATACTTCTGGTTGTTTTCTGTTCACATATTGCTATAGCCTGCCTTGCAAGATTTTGACCATGTGAAATGAGTACAATTGTATGGTAGTTTGAACATTAAGGCCTAAATATGAGGAGATATAAATCAGATAATGACTGGATTCATACACAGTAAGCGATTTATTTAGCTTCAGCTACGCATGTCATATAATGTCAGGTTACATACTATAATGTATGAATCAAGTTACAAATGATGGCTAAGTGTAAATATGTAAACCCAGCTATGAATGTAATGTATACGAATGACCTTGAGAGACAAGAGAAAGAGCTGCAGACTGGACAGCTGTCAGGTAAAAGTTATTCACAGAAGGAAAGGGATGGGTGGGAAAATTTTCAGAAAGGATTCTTCCTGGTTTTCAAAGAATAAAGGGAGAGGAGAAATACTTTCACACTTATAAGATTCTGTTAATAACAAAGACAGAGCTAGTATTCATTATTATGCTTCTTGTCTGGATTTCCCCTGAAGGGCTAACAAAGAATCCTAAAACTCTATTAGGCTATTATAAAAAAAGGCTTATCTACCACTGAGTAAAGTTATAAATTGTTCTACTGAGGAAAGCCAACCAGATTCCAACTGTACAATAAAACACAATTATTTTTTAGTCTGTGTGGCATACAATTTGAATTCAACCTAGTTAATTACCTACTCTTCAGGTTGGTGCTTATCAGTATCTTATATTTTAATATCCTGCCTGAGAAATTTATCCGTATCAAAAAAGCAGACAATAGACTTTTAGTATTTCATTTAATTAGAGCTTACAAATAATTTGACAGGAATACTAGTAAAAACAAAATCAAGTAATAATTGACTGGAGGTCCATAACTTCTTATGAAGACAAACTTCGCAATTAATTATTTTTAATAATGGGTTTATGAAACAGCATAAGTTTCTGTGTGTTATGGACAGTTGAATACAATCATATTTCAGTAAAAATGAAACCTTGGGAATTATTATAGATTATTTTAAAATGTAGTACCATAAATTGTTCCCTTATCCCCATCAAATATTAAATTATTTAAATATTGAAAATGTAGAAAAGATACTTGTGCTATTAAATAAGTGAACAATTATCTATTTACCTTATAATAATTTAAATGACTATATAAATCATGAGAGAAACCCACTCATATAAACTTAAGCATCTCCTATATGATGACAGAAAAGGACAATTCATTCTCCTAATGGATTACCACAAGGAGATCAAAAGTTGCCATCCACGAACATTTATTTCAAAGCAGTTTTTTCTCCAGTTGTCCGATTCAGCATCATCATACCATATATTGTACTATCAATTCACTCATGTTCATCTTCAATCATCTTTTTGGAAATGGTTCTCTTTTGAGTTCTTGTTTGTGATAATTTGTTGAGTAAAACAATGTTGGTTGTTGATAAACTAGTTCTGTATTCTCCTTTCTTTTGAATACATGTCTTTTGAAACTAAACTTTGCATTAACAAAAGTGCAGGAAACTTATGGCCTGAAATTCAGTACAAACCAATAGTATGATTGCTGCTGTAAAGCCAAAATGGGGGATAAGAATCAAACAGGTATAACATACCTTCAAAATATATCCAAAAAATACATGGACAAAAGGAAGTAAATATTCCAGCACATTCTTTCTGCTGAACTGTTGATGTCACCCTTCACACAGCTCTTGGGAGCTTAAATATATAAATAAAATAACTATAACAGAAAGATTGTTTGCTATTGTCTTACAACATAGTTGATTAAGAACAGGGCTTTAGAACTTGACTAATTTGTCTGCATAATTCTAGGTTTGATGCAGCATATAAATCCAAATAAACACATAGTCTGTCCATGGTACCAATGAATATGCCGCTAACTTGCATCAAGAAAACTGACTCTGTTAAATAAAATAAAAGCTACAGTATCCCTTCAGACAAAGTGGAAATTTGGCTGTGATACAAAATCCCTAGCCAGTTTATTTACCCTGATGGAGCAGGGGAACCAGGATGATGAAAAATAGCCAATTGGTGGTCTAGAAATTTAAGCAATATTGTTGAAACAATGCTATGCACTCCTGCAATTTGTATGTCTCCACTGGAAGACAGTGGAAGCGAGATAGCCATCCTGATCCCCAGCTGATATTCTAAATGGCCTGCTTTAGCACAAAACATATTAGGTTGCAGCATGGATTGAAATGTACGGGCTGCCAGTGTAGGTGAAAGAGCATCCCTGGTATAGTCAACAGTATTATACACTACATAAAGATCAAAATGTTAAGTGATTCCCTCTCATTTCTTGTGTTGATAGTTTCTTTGAACCATAACATTTTATGAAACTCAAACAGCAGCATAATAGCTTGTTATATTCTGCCACGGTTTGGGATAGCATCCTCTTTCAACAGTTCTTAGAACAAAATTAAATTTAAGCTAGCTCAGGTTATTGCATGGAATAATTTGTCCATCTCCTCTCTTTCCACTGCAAGCCATTCTCTTTTTTGTTTTCTCAGGTTTTGCTTTTCTAGCATTAGAATAAAAAACTGAAGGACAGCACAAAGATCATTTTGATGCTTTTCTGACATTTAAACAGGCCTGAAACTGTTCTAAATGTGTATAAATCAAAGGGCAAAGCATATCTATTTAAAATGTCACACATTTGTAAAGCAATAGATAGAAACTACCCAAATCAAAATGTAAAAGGAATTTTGGAGCCTAGAATAAGCCAGAGGTTCAGACATTAGTCATCTACCCACTCACTCACAGTACACTGAGATCTTTTCTGATTGTTTCTTTCTGTTCCAGGTCTTCTTTTTGTTCTCTTTCCTGTGATAATTTCTCTTTCTCCCCACACTTGTTATGTTTTAATATTTAGACTGAGTTGTCTTGTTTCTTCACTCATGTCTTTTATTACTTTGAAAAATAAATTTATCTCTAGAATAAGGAGTCCTGGATAAAACAGGGAGAACTAACTGAGTTGAAAAGCTAGGAAATTTACAGAAAGTACAGTACATTCTTGCTTCTAGTTGGTAGTTTTGCTGTTTGGCTCCAAATTCACAAATCCAGAAGTTATGTATATGTGCATATATTGAAATACATTTTTTGAAATACTGGATATATTCTTGGGAAGGTAACATAATATGAAAATGGCAAGGGCTTCTTGAAATTTATTTTGATAATGTAATCTGCTAAACCAGAAAATAGTTAAAACCAAATTGGAGAAAGAGTACTTGACTCAAAAAAGGAAAAGGCCGTGTAACTGCAATTTTCAAAAGCTATTTTTGTAACTTTCGTAACAATTATTTAAACATTGATCTATATTGAATGGACTGAGAAACACATGTTTTGTATAGAAAATTTCTAATTATGATTCAAGACTGCATAAGGAAACATACAAGATGTATCTGATATAAGCAATACTGTTCAAACTAATGATTCATTACATTGCCAAGGATTGTGTAGATAGGTTATAAGTCACTGGTAAAGCCGCTTTCCTTGTTCGTTACAAACAGATTCTTGAGATGAGTGTTCAAGTATAGTTCTGCCACAAGGTTCAATGCAAGAGACAACAATTGCTGTTAGAAACATATGGACGAGAGCAGATCAGGCATTATATTCCACAGTGCTTACCAGGGGTGGGTTCTAACTTACCTCACTGCCAGTTCGCTTCCTCCTGCGCCACATGGCCGCGCCTCATGGGCACGCGCGTGCGCGCATGCGCAGTACCCAAAAACAAAAAAAAATCCAAAAAAAGCCGAAAACAAGATGGCGATGCATGCACAGTGCTGAAAACTCAGCTTCTGCGCATGCGCAGAAGAAACAATTGTATTAAAAAAATTCCAAAAAAAAGATGGCAGTGCCCATGGACTGGCACCGACCGAACCAGATCCGTGACATCACCAGCGGATTGCTATGGGTTTGGGCAAACCGGTCCGAACCGGGAGGAACCCACCTCTGGTGCTTACATTGTCAGGCCAAAGCCATTTTATTTGGGATCTTAGGCCTGCCACAATTTATACTATTTTATTATGCATTTTCTACTGTGGGAAAATGGGAGGGAGGATTGTATGAGGTTGTTAGTATGTAGCCATAACAAATTCTTTCTAGGAAGCCAAGGTCATCCTTTGTCTCTGCACCTGCACGGAAGGAGATGGGTGGACTCTGCCAGCATGGCAATTGAAGATTGGACAAAGTGATGGATTTGTGGGTGTGGGACCAAGGGTTTGAACTTTCAACTGGGTGGTGAAACCCGAAGGACTTCAGATTCGGGTTTCACCCAGATATGCCAAGATGGCTCTATTAATAAATTGGAACTTTGAGGAATACTTGGACTCGATCTCTGATTTAATTTTGGATGCTATTTGGAACCCTGACATTAACCCGAATCTCCTTTAAAAAATAACCCAGCTACCCTGAATCATCGGGGCGCTGTTCAGGGTCCTGAGCCCCAGCTCCGACCCGGCACCGGGAGGTGTAAAGACTCAGGGAAATGGAGGAAGAGAAGCAGGCCATGGAGAAGTCGGTAGATGACGGATCGCCTATCCATATCGAGACCATCTACTCACTTTCCCAAGCCGTGGTGGAAGCCGAAGAGGCCGCAGAGAGGGAGCGCCAGTCGGGGGCTTGGCGCAAACAGCCGACCCCTGAGCGCCTCTCTCAGCTGGAACGAGCCTCTCAAGGCGCAGCCGGAGGGCTAATTTCTCTCACGGAAGCGCCATGGGAGCCACACCTGGGTGCGGGATCAGCCTCGACCCACGCTGACCGGAAGCTCCGAAGATGAGGGATCACAGCCACCATCGCATAGCCAGTCGCTGATGGGGCTCCCCGATCAATTCGGACGACTAAGCGTAAGTTGGACCAACCCCTGCTTGAGCTCCGAGGCGCCCAGAGGAAACTTGGTCCAGCCAACATTCTCCTTCCCAGGGCGAGCCCCTTAGCCCACTGGAGTGGGGATTCAGTCTCCTTCGAAACCGCAAAGAGCGAGCCCCCTGCAAGCCTCGCAGCAGGGGTGAAGCCTACGTGGGCACCCCTCCGCAGTGAAATGCAGATGGCCCAGCAGCCCGGGTTTGGGGGCCAGCCAACCTGGCAGCAAAGCGCAGGAGGAATGCCGACCCCAAGCCAGCCACCGAGGCTTGAGCTGCCACTGCTGAGTCAAGTCCTGTCGGGGTGGGCTTTCTTCCCGGGCCTGGGATGGGCGCAATGCAAATGGGCACCCGGCCCTCTGCAGCAACTGGGCCCCATGCAGGCGTTTCACATGATCCAGCCCCCCCCGATGGCCAGCCCAGCCGTGCAAGCCCAACCGCAACAGCAACCGCAACCCCAAGCCGCCGGGGTCCAGCCAGGGCTTGCCCAACAGCCGCTGCAGGCGGGGGGCAACTGGGGGTCCCCAACCACAAGCGCTCATCCAACTGGCCGCGCAAGCCCAGGCGGTCGGCCAACCGGCCCCTGCGCCACCCCCTCGGTTTCGAACGACGTTTGATGGGACCCCCGGGAAGCTAGCCTACTTCCTAAATCGAGTCTGGGCACACATCGATCAATTTGGGAACCAATACCCTTCAGACCGAGATCTAATCACGGCAATAACTGAGGGAATGAACGAGGGGGAAGCAGCCGAATGGGTGGCAGAGCTCCACGACGAAGCGGCCCCAGAACTCGAAGATGCTGACAAGTTCGTCTGCCTGATGAGGGTCCGGTTTAACAATGTGGCCCGACGCAGTGGAAGCTGAGGAGCAAATCCAAGGGCTGAAACAAGCAGGTTGCCCAGCCAAAGAACTAGTGTGGGAGTTCAGAAGAGCGTCAGGGAAACTACGGGACTGGCCCAAGCAGCTCTTAGTGCATACGTTTAAAGCTGCCCTAGATCCAGAGCTGAGGAAATCCTGCAGCATTTGAGGGGTTCTGGACAGGATCCAGGACTGGTACACCACGGCCATCATCCTGGACCACGAAATTCGCCCCGGGAAAAAAACCCCGCCGAAACACCGGCCAGGAGACCTTTGGGCCGCCAGTCCCAAACGAAGCAAGCCGCGCCTCCTCCCCCAGGAGCACCGAGAGCAGTAAAGTGCTATCGGTGCGGCAAGTCCGGGCATCGAGCCTTAGAGTGCCTGGCGCCAGTCCCAGTTGCATAGACGAGGACCAGGGCGGCTGCCGAGACCAAGGGAAGGGGCCCCCAAAACCCCATGAGAGAAGTCATCTTGCCCAACAAGTGGAAGGCACTCGTCCCCAGCCTGATGAGGCCGAGGCTTCACCAGGAGAGGAAACCCCTCCACGCTCCGAGAGAGGGAGCAGCGGTGAAGACGACCCAATGGTGAGTGCAGCCGTCTGCCCCTTTGCCATCAAAGCCAAACTTAGTGCCCAAGACGGGGGAAGAAGGAGAGGTAGATGCAATTGTGGACACGGGCTGCACACAATGCTTAATTAGCAAGTCCGTTGTAGAGCAGTTGGGGATACGCACTAGGCCCTTGATCACCCCCATCTGATTTCAACAAGTGGATGGAACATTAATTGGGGGGTCCCCTGCCACACAAATCACCGAATTGATAGAATTGCAAATAGGGCACCACCATGAGTTCATCAGATTCATCATTGCTCCAAAAATGCCTGAGACAATCATACTGGGACTTGCATGGCTAGATAAGTGGACTCCCACCATAAAGTGGGAAGACGGTTACTGAAAACTAACCCTAGGCATCAGGCCGCTACCCCCCAAAGTCCCTAAAGACCACCTGAAAAAGGCCAAAGCCCTCAGGCCAGACCGCCCTGAGCCAGCGGCTCCTGCAATCGAGGCCAAGCTCCCAGGCATCCAGCAAGTGCCAATAGAATACCGGGACGTAGAAGGGGTCTTCAGTGAGAAAGATTGCAATTATCTTCCCCCTCACCGACCCACTGACTGCGCAATAGAATTTGTGGCAGGGGCAAAACTCCCAAAAACAAAGATGTACTCCATGACCCCTAAAGAGATGGAGGAGCTAAGGAGATACATCGATGCCAATCTGGAGTGGGGATTCATCCAACAGGCAAAATCGCAAGTAGCCGCCCCAGTGCTCTTCAAAGAGAAGAAAGATGGTGGGGTCAGGCTGTGCGTGGACTTTCAGGGGGTCAACGCCATTTGCATCCAAAACACGTACCCCCTACCCCTCATGAAGGACTTGTTGAACCACTTATCCAAAGGCAAGGTGTTCACCAAATTGGACTTAAGAGAAGCGTATTACCGAATACACATTAGGGAGGGGGATGAGTGGAAAACTGTTTAACTGCCCTCTGGGAAGCTTCCAATTCAAGGTCATGCCGTTTGGTCTACAGTCTTTATGCAATACATAAATGAGGTACTCCACCCCCACCTGTACAAGGGGGTACTCGTTTATTTAGATGACATTCTCATCTTCAGTGAAACCCTAGAAGAACACGTAAAGCTGGTGAGGCAAGTCCTAGAAAAACTTCTGGCCGCCAAGCTATACGCAAAACTGTCAAAATGCGAATTCCACAAAACCTCACTAGACTATCTTGGATATCATATTTCCAGCGATGGGATAGAGATGGACCCAGGAAAAGTGAAAGCGGTGCTAGACTGGCAACCCCCACGCACTCGCAAGTAACTACAAAGTTTCTTCAGCTTTGCGAACTTTTATCGACAATTCATCCCAGCTTTTGCAGAGGTTGCCCTGCCCCTGACCGAACTACTGAAGACAGGGCCATCACCAACAAAGCCAAAGCCGAACCAGCCTATTGGATGGACGATGGAATGTCAAAAAGCATTTGAAAAGCTGAAGCGGCTCTTTGCCCAACAGCCCATTTGCAACACCCCGACCCAGAACAGCAATTCATCATCCAGTCAGATGCCAGTGATGTAGCTGTGGCAGCGGTGCTATTGCAGAGAAACAAGGAGGGCCAACTCCTGCCGTGCGCATACGTTTCAAAAAAGCTCACCGCCACTGAAAGGAGGTGGGCCATCTGGGAGAAAGAAGCCTATGCTGTCCGTTGGGCACTGCTCACCTGGAGACAATTCCTAGAAGGGGGCAAGGTGCCATTCGAAATATGGACTGACCATAAAAACCTCGAAGCCCTGAAGATCCCCAGAAAACTATCACCAAAACAAGTTCGCTGGGCACAATACTTCAGGAGATTTACGTTCGAGCTGAAACACATCCCGGCTGGGAAGAACTTACTGGCAGACGCTTTATCCAGAAAGCCACAATATGATAGCCAAAAGGAACAGGAGGTGCACACCATCATTCCCCCCAACCAAGAAGAGACGGCAGCGCAAGTCACCACCCGAGGGCAAGTCAGAAGGCCAGGTGCTCCAGGACAAGCTGACCACAGCGTTGAAAGCAGCTCTACCCAGTGACCCCTGGCTCAACGATAATAAAGAAGTCCTAACCATGAGAGAAGGCTTGGCATGGAAGGGATCCAAACTGTACGTACCTGCCAGCCTGAGACTGGAAGTACTGCAAAGAAGCCATGACTCCAAACTAGGAGGGCATTTTGGGTTCCTAACGACTCTTCACCTAGCCCAACGCCAATTTTGGTGGCCAAGGATGAAAACAGAGGTGGAAGATTACGTTAAGAGCTGTGCCACATGCGCGACCAGGAAAATTCAGCCAGGAAAACCCCCTGGACTACTGCAGAAGGTAGCTAACCCAACCAGACCCTCGGAAGAGATAGCAATGGACTTCATCATAGAACTCCCAGACAGCAGCGGAAATATGGTGATTTGGACGGTTATCGACTTATTTTCCAAGCAAGCTCATTTCATCATTTCATCCTTTGTCTCTGCACCTGCACGGAAGGAGATAGGTGGACTCTGCCAGCATGGCAATTGAAGATTGGACAACGTGATGGATTTGTGGGTGTGGGGCCAAGGGTTTGAACTTTCAACTGAGTGGTGAAACCCAAAGGACTTCAGATTCGGGTTTCACCCAGATGTGCCAACATGGCTCTATTAATAAATTGGAACTTTGAGGAATACTTGGACTCGGACTCTTGATTTAATTTTGGATGCTAATTGGAACCCTGACATACATGCTCTAAGTGTAACCTCCTGTAGACTTGAATGACACGTAGTACAGACTGTCCTCGATGTACAACTGTAATGGAATCTGCCATTACAGTCATAAGACATGTTGGTAATAAAACAGGATGGTCATGTGACCAACATGATTTTACAATCATTTTTGTGTCAGTCGTTAAGTGAATGCTGCAGTCATTAAGCAAACAAATGGTTCACTATGGGCACTGTTTTTCCAAAACCAGAATTAAATGCTGGATTTTGGCAAAATAATCATAAAAAAATGTAGTTACATGACCACAGGATGCTGCAAATGGCCATTAATGGAGTCTGGTTGCCAAGCACCCAAAATGTGATCACATGACCACAGAGGATGCCCAGGCCATTGTAACTTTGGAACAGGTTCGTAAGTCAAGGACCATCTGGTAACAGATTGTGTTAACTGATTTAACAAAGATAGAAGATCATCTACAATCAATGCTCTGTATGTAAAACTATACAAATCTAAGTATGAATAAGTCAAATTGAACACAGTGAAACAGTTTGGTTCAGGAAATTCTTTACCTCACTTCCTTAATAAAGAAGTAGATATTTTGGGGGACTACACTTAACATTAGATAGGGCAAAGGATTCAATGAATGAGGCATTAATTCGGAGTAGTCAGGGTCATATCATGTACACGGGAGAAACAGGATTTTCTGTTTCTTTCAATTATTTTCCTTGGTTTTATAAAGAAGCAAGCAGGTTAAATTATGTTAAACCTGTGATAGTAATTTTAGTGTAAATGCTAATTGATTCATTATTTCAAGACTACGGGATCTCTTGCTGATTTTGGTCTATTATGGTTACAGGTTATTCTGTTGATATAAAAAATCAGGCCAGATTACTTAACATGTTGAGAATCATCCGTTAAAATAAACTGGGACAGATCAGGACCGAGAAAGATAGTAGGCATTGATCCTCCAAGGATATGGTAATGTGGGCTGAAATAGGACCATAACAGGCAGAAGGAAGTCTGATGAGCGACGCTGGCGGGGGGGGGGGGGAGGACTGCATATTGATACAGTTCTCTTTTTCTAAGCTAGTTTCCCCTGATGTAGGCCCAAGTAGTTAAATTCTTGGCCTTCACTTGCTGTTGTTAAACATTACATCTGTCTACGGTAAGATCATTCAACAGATAACCTAGTGACTGATAATAGAATAAACATAGCAGATACGGTATGAAGATCTGGCTAGGGAGAGATAAGGATGTCAAGCTTTCTAAAATCTGCCTGGTTCAGTTTCAGATCCTGCTGGAGCTGTAACTCCAACATTAGAAAGAAGAAGGATCAACTCTAATTGCACATGAAAGCCTTCTAGTAATTCTTAAAAGCTATTCGCCTTGGGCAGCTTTAGTCTTTGAATCCTAGGAAAGGAGTCCAATGTAGCTCACAATGATGGGCTTTTTGGAGGAAATTGCAGAACCCAGATGGGTTTAAATCTGCTTTTTATTTCAGAACCTGTAAGTCATATATAGGATGACATTAATATCTACCCTTTACTGTGTCAGATCCCTTTCTTTTCAAACTGTGGTTCACTGACATTGAACACCTGCATGGACAACAATGAATGATCACAATTAACATAGCACTTGTCTTTAACAGTGTAAAGCAATTGCAGTACAAGTAGTCCTCGACTTACAACAGTTCATTTAGTGACCGTTCAAAGTTACAACGGCACTGAAAAAAGTGACTTATGATAATTTCTTACAATTACAACCTTTGAAACATCTCCATGATCATGTGATAAAAATTCAGATGCTTGGCAACTGGTTCATACTTATGACCATTGCTGTGCCCCAAGGTCATATGATCACCTTTTACAACCATCTGACAAGCAAAGTCAAAGGGAAGCCAGATTCACTTAACAACGAGGTTACTAACTTATCAACTGCAGTGATTCATTTAACAACTGTGGCAAGAAAGTTTGTAAAATGGGGCAAAATTCACTTCACAAATATCTTACTTAGCAACAGAAATTTTGGGCTCAATTGTGGTCGTAAGTTGAGGACTATTTGTATATCCCATTCATGTGTAAGATGTTTGTTCCCCTCAGATCCCACTAATATACTGCTGGCTTTTCTGTGTCAACATACATTCTACGCTTATTTATACTGAGCTGCATATCCCACTCTGAAGCTTATTCACGCCATTTGGAGTGAGCCTTTGGGAGCTGTTGTGAATGCTGTCCTTCATTCCCTTCATAAAACAAGCCCTTCCCAGTTTCTCATGTCAGTCAGACTCAGATTTCGCAATATTTGAATTCACTTTTTTTATGTGAGAAAGATGCTTGCTGTGGCATGTAGAAAAAGAAGAGATTTATACCAGCCCTACTGTTTCCTCTGAAAACGAACGCCAGAACTGTGCAAGTAAAAAACTGTATACTCATGTAGAGAGGAAGAGTGGAAATCAGTATCCTTTCAGCACAAGTTAAATGTCTAGAAAAAGAGAAAATAACTCAGGTAAATTGAATCAAAGGGAAAGTCTGACTCACAGATCGGTTAGTTGGGAAGAAACAGGTAAATGTCTAACTAGAAACCACACTAAGTTGAAGAGATCTATTCTATGCGTCATTGTTTTCCCTGCACATTTTAAGGCACTATATTTTGCTATCATTTTGGAGTAAATCTTTAAAGTAAATCTTTTAAAGCAACTTTTCTCTCATTAGGAGGAGATCAGTGCCATCTGGTGGTCTGCCAGATTCTTTATATTTGCTTGTTTATTTATTTATTTATTTATTTAGATATATTAGCCACCTAACTCCAAGTCCACTTTGCCACAAAGTACAATTCAGAATGTAAACAATGTTCTACTGAATCCTTTTCTTCTTTCATCAGTTTGAGGTTGCTAGCTTTCAGGTTGTAAGAGTCTATCTTTATCACATGTAGAAGGAAAGCTGTGTACAGGTAGTCCTCGACTTATACCAGTTCATTTAGTGACTGTTCAAAGTTACAAGGGCACTGAAAAAAGTGACTTATGACTGTTTTTCACACTTATGATCATTTGCAGCATCCCCGTGGTCAATGATAAAAATCCAGATGCTTGGCAGCTAGTTCGCATTTATGATGGTTGCAGTATCCAGGGGTCATGTGATCACCTTCTGACAAGCAAAGTCAATAGAGGATCCATATTCATTTAACAATAGCAATAGCACTTAGACTTATATACCACTCCACATTGCTTTACAGCCCTCTCTAAGCGGTTTACAGAGTCAACATATTGCCCCCAACAATCTGAGCCCTCGTTTTATCGACCTCGGAAGGATGGAAGGCTGAGTCAACCTTGAACCAGTGAGAATCGAACTGCCAAAGTGCTGGCAGCCAGCAGTCAGCAGAATTAGCCTGCACTCTAACCACTGCGCCACCATGGCTCAGTAACAACCGTGTTACTAACTTAACAACTGCAGTGATTCACTTAACAACTGTGGCAAGCAAGGTCATAAAACGGGCAAAGCTCACTTAACAAATGTCTCACTTAGCATAAATGTTGGACTCAATTGTGGTCGTAAGTCGAAGACTACCTGTATATAAAACTACAACTAAAAGATTCCCACCCTCACAATTTTAAGTTCCTTCTTTTTAAACATTTAACAACTATAAATTTGCAACTACACAAAAATGCAAATTTTGAAATACAAAGGATGTGTGGTTATTCAGCTGTTCACTGAAAATTAGATCTCAAATGCAAAAGCATCAATTATTTTAGGATGGCTAATAATCTATTTCTGTTTTCAAAGGAGGCTGAATGGATTATAATAAGAAATTTCTGACCCAAACGCCTTTCACTGTTTTAGTCAACTTGTCGTTTTAGAAGGAGTTGAGAATGTTCCAAAACTAGCTAGAGCTCTGAAGATCTTTGTAAGAGTATAATATTGCTTTGAAGATACCTGTAGGAATATAATACCAGTTCTTTATGTTCACAGGCTGAGTCCATTTCAGCAGTGAAAGGAAAATGTGTTCTCTTATGGGAGTGGAAAATGTTTCCATAAGGCAGCACTGTAAAAGGTGTGATACGGGCTGCAAATGATTTGCTAATGATCCCACAATTGGGTAAATGAGTTTTAAGGGGAAAAATAATGTTTTAACCCATGCAAAAACTGAAAGCGTTCATTGTATCGCTTAACTCTCCCAAAAACTGTTTTCAAAAGTCATTCAGTCTTTATTTTGAAATGAGCAGCATAAAACAGGAACAGTCAAACTAACAAAATAAATGCAAGTCAGAAAGCAATATTTCAACTGACTTCCTAGATATAAATATAAAATATTGTGACAAAGCACTATTAACCTAAAGCTGTGAACCTAAAAGAGTCATAAATCATATGATTATTTAAAACTAAAGCAACCTTAAAACTAAACATTCAATGTTAAACTATAAAGAGGATGATATTGGTAACACTGACACTCTGTAAAACTGCTGCAGAAAGTCAAGGGAGAAACATAAACCTCCTTGGCAGGAAGTGTACTTCAACAGAATCTTTTCTGTCCATCAGTTGATATTTTTTTTATCTCATACAGTGAGTGAAATATCAATTCCCGCTATTTTTAAGACAGTCTAACGAAACCTAGTGACTCACGGGGTTGACATGTGATTGGTTGAAGAAAATAATTTGCATATAAAAGATATCAGTATACTCTGAATATTTTACTGTATGAGGATAAATACAATGAGATTTAAGCTCTCAATAAATCCCATAATTTAGAAGAATACAGGCAATGTATCTATAGCTCCTATGCCACATGGCACATACAGGCGTTATAGGGTGTTTTCTTATGTCTGCCTTCTAAAACAGCTAATGGCAAGGCTGTCAGATTTCATACTCTTACAGGTTTAAACAGAAAAGAATCGCTTCTTAGAAATATGTTTCTGGGCATGTGAGACTGATCTAATTATTTTTCCATGACCAGAACACGTTTTTGGCCTGCTTGTACCCCAGAGAGATTTTCCAAGAGAATCCATAAGAATATAGCTTTCCATTTGGCATTGAAATTATCTTCTACTGTCAGAAGAGTCAAAATGATGGATAAAAATATTAAAATATTAATGTTAACCAATAAGGAAAACAACCAAGCAAACAAACAAATATTAGAGTCAAGCTTAATTACTCCAGGCTTACAGTACTCCAGGCTTACACCTTTGAAGCCCTGAGCTGAAATTTGGAAGATAATTCTTTAAAATGTTGACTGTACATTGTACAAAATCTGAGACCATACTTTGGCAGACAATAGTTTTAAGGCAACAGGGATAAATAGGTTACCCTAAATTAATATTCCAATTACCAAAGATGATTTGGACTACATAAATGAGCACTTCTCTCATTGGAGGCCTGAAAGGCAATTTCAAGATATTTAAATATCTTAATTTGTTCAATTTCAAGGCCATTGGTTACTACCAGTGAATTCTGGAATAGCAATAGCAATAGCACTTAGACTTATATACTACTTTACAGTGCTTTACAGCCCTCTCTAAGCAATTTACAGAGTCAGCAATATTGCCCCCAACTATTTGGGTCCTCATTTTACCCACCTCGGAAGTATGGAAGGCTGAGTTAACCTTGAGCCTGGTGAGATTTGAACTGCCAAATTGCAGGCAGCCACCAGTCAGCAGAAGTAGCCTGCAGTACTGCACTCTAACCACTGTGCCACCACGGCTCCTAAGCGGTACGCTTAGCAAACAACAGTAGTTTTGTCTTTGCATTGCTAATTCTTCATCTTACAATGTGCAAAAAATAATCATTCAGCATAGTGCTTACCATTTTAAGATCCTACTTCCAAGGGTTATAACTGGAAGAAAAAGATGAATGATAAAAACTGGGGAAAACCAGAATGGAACCTGATTAAGGGATTGGAGGCTAAAACATATAAAGAACAGTTTCTGGAATTGGGTACTAGTTTAATGAAAAGAAGGATTAGGGGTGACATGATAGCAGTGTTCCAATATCTAAGGGGTTGCCACAAAGAAGAGGGAGTCAAGCTATTCTCCAAAGCACATGAGAGGAGGACAAGAAGCAATGGATGGAAACTAATCAAGGAGAGAAGCAGCCTAGAACTAAAGAGAAATTTCCTGACAGAACAATTAATCAGTGGAATGACTTGCCTCCAGAAATTGTGAATGTTCCAACACTGGAAGTTTTTAAGAAGAGATTGGACAACTATTTGTCTGAAATGGTATAGGGTCTCCTGACTGAGCAGGGGGTTGGACTAGAAGACCTCCAAGGTCCTTTCGAACTCTGTTTTATGTTATCCTAGAAAGCAATGATACCGGGAGGCATTTGGGATAAAATAAGATAAATGGCATTGGATTGCTAATGAATCATTCATATGATGAATCTTGCTGCACTTTAATGCCAAAAAAATGCCAAAAAAAATTATCACAAATATTGATAATATTTGTCATAATTTATGTAATATAATTAAATTGCATAAAGTTTATTTTTGTTTGTTTATTTTTCTCCAATAGATACAGAGGTTGCTGCTGAAAAGAAGTATAATGTTACAAAAGCAAAACAGAAAGAAAGAATAATGATGACTGAGGCCTTGCAAGTGCGTGTGTGACAATGAAGGATGACAGACGTCGGAGGGTTATTTTGGCAATTTCCAGCCCAAAGCATGATCCCAAATTAAAGGTTCTCCAACAGATGGCTCTCTACTCTTAAATTCAAACATCCAGCCAAGGCGAATTCACCACCTCAATTGGCAACTAGGAAGTTCCTTCTACACAACTTCTACGAAAACCTACCTAGGATTGCATTGCAGTGCGGCTCATTTTTGAGCAACTCAGGACTGTTGACCACAGGATGGCACCTTCCTCCTTCTTTCTGCTGTTAAAAACATACTGGCTAATTCTGTGTTTTTCTGGGTGTGTGGGTGTGTGTGCTGCGCACATGTGCATATTTAAAATATATTCAATAATCATATAATAATAATTCAATAATAATGCTGAGCTGTTGGCATTGTTGAAAAGAACAGGAGGATGACTGAAGGAAAATGCCTTCCCATCATCAGAGGGATGTGCCATACACCCTCTGGACTGCAGACATAGCACAGTAGTGAGAGCATTGGTTTTTTACACAAACGCTCTAAGCTCAATTCTCTGCTGGGGTGCAGCGAGAGCTGGAAATAAAACCTGCCTACCAGTTGCTAACCCGTCTTTCTGGACAGTACTGGAGAGAGCGGTCTTCTGTCATCGGCCCTGTCTCCAACCCTCAATCCTCCCCGTTCACAGCGACCATCCCACAACCGCGTCCAACCTTGCGACCTCGCCCCAAGAGGGACCTTAATCTCTCCCCCCCCCCCCCACGCCTCTCTAACAGCGGAGTCGCGACGGATTCGTCCGGACGCTTCTTCGCGCCTTTTCCGCGCTCCCCGGAAGAGAAGAAGTGAACTCACCCTCTTGTGGAAGCGGCTGCGATTGGCGCTGCTCGTGGTGGTGGCGGCGGCGGTGCCGGCGCTGGCAGTGGCGGTAGCAGCGGCGCTCTGGCGAAGCTCAGTTGCCATGCTCGGTCTCAGCAAGCTCCGAGTGAACCTCCGCGTCTTCTCCCCGGCCATCTGCGCCTGAGGCGGGCGGGAGAGCCTTTCCTTAACGGGTGACTAAAGGCGAGACGCTGTCAGGAAGCGGAACCTGGGACTTTCACTTTTTCCCCCAGCCCAGCATGATAGCCCACCACCCCCGCAAAGGGACGGATGGGGTTGTCAAGGGGGCGGGGGGGGGGGCGCGAGAAGCCGTTCGAGAAGCCCCGACCGCCACGGGAGCAGCAGCAGCAGCAACAGCAACAGCAACAGGCGGCGAGAAGCTCCGGAGACAGCCCGGAGAGCGGCTTTGGGTGAACGACATCCGGAGCCTTCCCGCAGTTCTTGCAGAAGGCTGGGTTTGGGGCTGCGAAGAGGCTGAACTCCGTTACCAGCGCCATCTCAAGCGATCAGAGAGGGAGGCGGGGGGGGGCGTTCGTCAAAGTCAACGGGGCCGTGCGCCAAATCGCAGGCAGGCGAACCAGGAGCCCTCGCCGTTTCAAAATGCATTTTCCTAACTGCCACATATCAAGCGAGTAATAGGCTGTTCTTTCAACACCATGCTTTGCTCGCCCTCCTCCTTCGGCCTCATTTCAGCACTTCTAATGTGCCACAGGGGACAGATGGCGCCCACCCAGGATGTAATCTGCTGTGGTCTGTGCTAAGCACTGAGCTTCAATGTCATTCTTCTGGGTGTTTCCAGACCAAGCTTTTATTTTCCAGTTTGCAAAATGTTGGCAAAAATCGGGATCTCTGCTGGCATCAACCCTGTTTTCTCACTATTTTCTCAATCCGGTGTTTCTTCCTCTTCTCCTATATAGCGTGTATGTGTGCCTTCCAAAGTAGTGCAAGATCAGAAGATGTGGAGAGACCTGGCCCATAGAATCGCCAAGAATTGGACACAACTGAGTGGATAACATCACCATCATCATCATGTGTGCCTTCCAGTCAGTGTTGAATTGAGATAACTGCCTGGATAAGTTCCTGCAATTCTCTTGGCAAGATTTTTTGGAAGCGATTTGCCATTGTTTCCTTCCTAAAACTCAGAGGGAGTGACTGGCCCAAGCAATGTTCCCTCTGACATTGAAAATAGCTGCGCGTTAGTTGGAAACTGCCGCGCAGCGATTTCCTATCACGTGCGCGGCCGCGCAGCTTAGAGGGAACATTGGGCCCAAGGTCACCCAGCTGGCTTTGTGCCATAACTAGAACTCTGACTAGAACTCATGGTATCCTAGTTTCTAGCCTAACCATACAATGGCACTGAAAAAAGTGACTTATGACCATTTTTCACACTTAGAACCATTGCAGCATCTTCAGAGTCATATGTTCAAAACTTGGCAACTGGCATGTATTTATGACTGTTGCAGTATCCTGGATCATATGATCACCTTTGGTGACCTGATCAATCAATGAGGAAGTCAGTTTTACTTAACCATGTTACCAACTTACAACTGCACTGATGCACTTAACAACTGTGGCAAGAAAGATCATAAAGTGGGGCAAAACTCACTTAACTTAGCAATGGAATTGGGCTCAATTGTGGTCGTAAGTCGAAGACTACCTGTACATTGGAAAAAGTACTCCAAGTTAAATCAGGGTGGGCTAGATACAATAACAATTGCATAGGTGTGTCAAACATGGTATCGAAAGAGATTTCATACATTGTTCTACGTGGAACTGGAGTCAAGTACTGTTACACTGGGAGGGAATATACCGTATGTTACAACCTCATTGCCAGACTTCTATTGTCTTACAATAGGTTAGCAATAGCACTTAGACTTATATACCGCTTTACAGTGCTTTACAGCCCTCTCTAAGCGGTTCACAGAGTCAGCATATTGCCCCCAACAATCTGGGTCCTCATTTTACCCACCTCGGAAGGATGGAAGGCTGAGTCAACCTTGAGCCGGTGAGATTTGAACCGCCAAACTGCAGCTAGCAGTCAGCTGAAGTAGCCTGCAGTACTGCACTCTAACCACTGCGCCACCTCGGCTCTTGAGGTTGCTACCAGTTAAGCTAAATTTCCTGACACATCCTACTTTGTACAGCTGGAAAGTTCTTAAATCTTCCACTCAAGACTTCTTCCTTCAGCTCAGGAAATTAGAAAGGAAGATATACTGTACAGTAGTTCAGGCTCAAAAGTCCAGAAAGACAGATCTTAAGAAGTGTTGTGCTTGTTCTGAAACACAAGGAGTAGCTACTGTATATAACTGCATTCATGCACTTGGATAAGGCTTTAATGAGGCATTCCCATGTAAAATCAATGAAATTATATAAAAAGCTGTCTTAGGGGGAAAAATACAGGAATGCAAAGAAATAAAGCATACCAAATAAAACCAGTATGTTAGCTTGTGTTAGATTTTTGGTTTGGGTTTTTATAAACAATAATTGATAATCAAACCAATTACCCACAGAAGTAGTGAAATACATTGGATGCATGTAAGCAGAGCTTAGGCAGCCATCTGCCATGGACTTTGAATTTGGATGAATTCCTGCACTGAGTAGCGAATTGACTCAATGCCTTAAATGGCGTCTTCCATTATATTATTATTATATTCACAACAATATGAAATAACAGTTGCCAGTTCTTTAGCTGGTATCAGCCTTCACATGCATCAAGTTCTTCCCAAGAACCTCCTAGGATGTTCTAATGCAGCGGTTCTCAACCTGTGGGTCGCGACCCCTTTGGGGGTCGAACGACCATTTCACAGGGGTCGCCGCGCGCGTTAGCCCGCCATCTTGGTGCCATTGTCACTTGGAGGGGTGAAATGCTCCCGGTTCGGCCGTGCCTGCGGGTCGCCGGACAGCCAATAGCGACAGAAGCGGGAGACTTCGCCCACCCGCCCAGACGCCGCCATTTGGGTTCTTTTACCCTCTGCGCATGCGCAGAACGCTTTGCGCATGCGCAGAGGGTAAAAGAACCCAAATGGTGGCATCCGGGTGGGTGGGCGGCGCCTCGCGCTACCTTGGTCGGGGGGGGGTGTCAGGGGGGGGTCGCGGCATTAGAAAGGTTGAGAACCACTGTTCTAATGTATTGGCATAGTACTGTATATTTGCAGATCAAAGCAATGTGGCTTTTTGCAATTGTCAGATGGAAATTTTATTAATGTGTAGATTTCCTAAGTGCCGTCCAAGGTTTTTTGCTATGGCACCAAGTGTGCCAATAACCACTGAAACCACCATGGCTGATTTATGTCATAATCTTTCAACTTGATTTGATTTTCAGATATTTTCTGTTTTTCTCCAATTTTTTGTCTTTTACTATACTATGCTACAGTATTTCCACATCAATTATTCACACTTTGGCAACTGTGCTAGTGACTGTCATTGTTTATAGTCAGTTTATGTAATCTTCTTGCACGAGCTGAATATATGATCTCCTTTTTCTTCTGCTTCTTTGCACAATCTGCACTCTGAATCATCTGATGATTTTTTCCCCCAGTTCTGGCCTTGATTGCATTAGCTCAAATAGCTTGTTCTTGCACAGCAAAAATTATGCATTAAGGTTCCTTTTTTAAATATCCCAGGTGTAAGACAGTGTTAAGTTATCTTTATCCATGCTTCCCTGATTTTTTGTAGAAATGGACCATGTAGTGCTTTTCATTGCCAGCATTCTGTTTGTGGGTTTATTACGGTACATTATTTTGATATTCATATTTTGTTTCCTGTACAATCAGTAAGTTCCAAAGTTTAATTTGCATCAATGCTTGTTCTTGGCTGTCATTTAGATAATCAACCAATGCACACTTTCCTTCATCAGTTTATTTGACTCTGTCTCCATTTCTGAGGAGCAGGTATGAATATCACTATGGGGATGTAATGCATAATGAATTGTCATCAATTTTCTTGGGTTTTGGTCCAAATCGTTCAGCTTGTATCTAGTTAATAATTCCAGCACTGTTTTGTACTACAGGTATTTATAGCTTAATGATGTTTCCACCATTAAATTTTGTCTAGCATTTTTTTTATTCTTTGGAGATATTATTTACTAATTATATACTTAACTTGTCCATGCTTAATGGTAAACCTACATGTAAAATGCCCAGGTAGTTGTAGGGTTCATTCTGTTGACTCCTGATGATTTGGCCATTCAGCATTTCAATTCCATTACTATTTGTAATTTTACCCTACTATAGCATATTTCTTTAGCCCAAATTCTACTGCCATATCTGTGCTAAATATTCTTACATTGTTTGACAATTATAGTTGTTGTCAGCCAGATGTGTTTGGACTGGATTTGGCATTTTTATCCACCTATGGAGTTGTTCCCAAGGACCTGAGATTGGCCAATGTTTTTGTTTGATGGTGTTAGAGGTATTGTTGCAGGATGTAAGCTATTCCAAGTAAAGCTACTTTTTGCAATTGACTGTTGGTGATTTGGTCAATGTATTATTATTATTATTATTATTATTATTATTATTATTATCTAGATGTTCAGACTGGATTTCATCTTTATTTCCTCCCTTCAAGTTCTGCCCTTGAAACCAGTGGTGGGTTGCTGCCAGTTCGGACCGGTTCACCCATACCAGTGGCAGAAATTTGCACCCGCTCGCCGAACTGGCAGCGATGGCCGGCTGTCCATGCCCCCGAACCAGTTTTCCGGTCGCCGCAGCTGGAAAAAAATTCCCTCTGTGCATGCGCAGAGGCTTCTTCGCATGCGCAGAGGGTGATTTCCACATCGTGACATAGGCGCGCATGCAAAATGCGCACTCCCATCAGGATGCGAACCGGTAGGGAAGGTAAGTAGAACCCACCCCTGCCATCTACCTTACGTAAAGTGAGTTTGGATTATGACTGTAGCCGCTTCTCAGAAGTGGCTAAATTTATTGTTATTATTTATTATTTATTAATTCATATCCCTCCTACCCAGGACAAAGATCCTGCACTTAATATATAAATGTCATTTCCCCCCCCCAATTCATGTTGGTTATATATAAGATATTGTTATAATTGTTAGCTTTTCCTTCTTTCAACTAAACCTCTCTTGGTGGGAGAAGCATCCGTTTCATAAAAATGCAGCATTCTTAAAATAAATTGATGAATAAAATAAATTTCTACAAATTTTTTTCCTTCTGTTGATCCTTCTAACAAATCTGTCAGTTTTTCTTTTTTTTGCAAGAGCCTTCTGTGAATAATATCAAAGATGGAAAAAAATGACCACAATGTAGAACATGTTGGTTCGTAATGTTCAGATAGTGCCATCTGTGATCAGACCATTTGGTATGCTTTTTCATAGGAAAGACTGTACTCTTTCCCTTCAGTTTAAGCTAATGGAACAATGTGTTCTCATTCCATGTATCAGACCATTATCAGTTTCTATTTTCTGTCATTTATATTAAAAAGCTAGACGGAATGTTCTGTTGTTGCACTGTCTTTCTTGCTTCCTTTGAGGCTCTGGTTGACCAAAAGGATCAGGAAGACCAATAGTAGTACATGAATAATATTGCTATCATGGCAACCATATTGCTATAGCAGGTCTAGTGGTGGGGTTTAGCTGGTTCGCACAGGTTCAAGCGAACGGGTTGTTAAATTACACCCCCCCCCCGCTATCAAAGTTGATCGTGGGCGCTGTGCTGCGCTGCAATGGAGAAACGGGCAACGGAGCATCCAGCAGAAGGGAAGGAGAAGGCCGCTTTCCCTCTTTCTTGTCCCTGCTCCTCCTCCTTCCCTCATGCCAGCCGCTCCGTTTCCCGTTTCTTCATTGCAGCGCAGCGCCCAGGATCCACTTTGATAGCGGGGGAGGTAATTTAACAACCGGTTAACCCAGGGTTAGGTTGGCTGTCGCGGGAGGCTCATCCCGCATATGTGGTGGAGCTGGAGGACAGGGATGGGCCACGCCTCCCATGACAGCCAACCTGACCCTGGACGAACCAGTTGTTAAATTATTTGAATCTCACCACTGAGCAGGTCTAATAAATGAAGCAAGTGATATTTTGGATTTGATTCATTATTGGTTTAGGCATAAGTGGTTTTAAATTTTAGGGGATATAATATAAGTCTACATTAACAGAATCTTCCAAGTTGGAAAGTACAGTCCTCCCACTGCCTCCTTTTACCCCCAGAGAAATTAGGGAGAGTCTCTTCTGAGTCTCTTGCCTTGCCCACTATTCAGCTGCAGACTATCAATCTCTTATTTCACTGTCTCTGGGTCTGGTCTCCCAAGGTAATTCCCACATACCATTAAAGTTCTGATTAGTGAGGTATCCTGAGTGATTTTATCATATGGCTTTTTCCTCCTTCAACACATCACCAGGAGAAAACAGAGCAGTTGAAGAAATGCAGGTAGGAAAGGATAGATCTGACAACATTGCAACAGGATTTCAGGACTCTGCCTAGGCTTCCTTGATTTCCCTTTATCCATATATGTCATCCTTAGTTCTGGATGGGGGGACACTACTCTGTTCAGATCCAGTTCATAACCTAGATGTTCTCCTGGACTTACATCTCCGGCTCCAAGAGCAAGAGGCAAGTGTGAATACGACAGCTTTTGGACAGCTCTGGTTTGTGCACCACCTGTGACCTTTCCTGGATTATGACTCCTTGCACTCAGTTACTCAAGGCTCAGTCCCCTACCGACAGGACTTCTGCAATGTGCCTCCATGGGGTTACCCTTGAAATCCATTTGGAAAGTTCAGTTGGTACAAAATGCAGTAGCAAGAGCAGTCTTTGGGGCTTCTAGGATGGCCCATATTACACCTCTGTTGTGGAAACTTCACTGGTTATCGGTCTCCTTCTGAGTGCAGTTCAAGGTGTTACTTATGACCCTTAATGCCCTTAATAGCATCAGTCCAGGCTAGAACAAACCCATCCTACTTGTGTTAGCAGAGAGGGCCTACTTTGGATCCAGAAGAGGTCAAAGAACTCAGACTATTGGGATCCAGAAAAGCCTTCTCTGCTGCAGCACTCACCCTTTGGAACATCTTATCCTCTAAAGCAGGGGTGTGTAACTGGTGGCCCACGGACCAGATGCGTTACGTGCAGGCCACGCCCACCCCAGCTCTGCGAAGGGGAAAAACATCATGAAACTTCATGTGACAGCAATGTGATGCCACGAATTTGGCACCTGTGCCTGAAGGCCTGTTTCTGTTTAATTTAATTTAATTTAATTAATTGTATTTCTATGCCGCCCAACTCCTGAAGGACTGTTGATTGGCCTGGTGACCAAATGGGGGAATTGCACGCTGGAGGTGGCTGCTAAATTGATAGCAGACTCTACTCCTTCCTCTTGCTCTCTCCTCTCCACTCATCCATCTTTTTAGTTATCTTATTGATGTATTTATTCCCATTGTGTTCCTTTGTCATTGTTTAGTTTATTGTTCCATTATTTTATTTCTGTTTACTCGCCTTTCAGGTCTTTTTTATTGTTGTAAGCTGCCTAGATGAGCTTGGCAAGATAGGCAACAAATAAATTTAATACATTTAACTTTAAATGTAACAACAAAGAACAAACAAACAAATAAAATGCCAATAAGGTATCTTACTAGCTAAACATAATACATAAAGAAGAAATAATGGGAAACTGCCTACCAGTCATAAAATTATGTCTACAAAGGTTTTTAAATAAACCAAGGTCATTTGCCCTTATATGTAAAGTGATAGATGGTAAAATTTTACACACATTGAAGTGCTCTGGGAATAGTGATAAGTTAGGGGAAGAAAATTACTTTATTCCACATGTGAATGACAATATAAGATTTAAAATCAAGAGGTGGAGACGAGACCGGTGCCATGAAATTAAGAGGTTTCAGATTTCTTACTCAGAAATTCTGTTTTGCCTTCAGTACCCAGCTAACTGCAGAAACTTCATATTCATCATGATTAGATAAGCTTCTTTACTGCAGACATGAAAGAAATATGAATGTAGAAGACCAGAATACCACAGAACACTGAAACCAAATTTGCCCTTCCTTCCTTCCTTCCTTCCTTCCTTCCTTCCTTCCTTCCTTCCTTCCTTTTCCAGAAGCAAATAAACTCAAGCTATGAACAATATATTTATGTTTCATACCTTCCATAGCCTTGAAAACCTTACTATTTAAGGCCTAACTAGTTATAGTAGAGAGAGGATATGGATGGTTTCTTTTTAAAATTTTATTAATTGTGAACTTAGTCACTTCCTTCATTTTATGACTCATTTGTTGTTTGAAATGTTTCTAAAGAGATCTGATCAGAAGTTATTACAGACAAATACTACTTATCTAAAAATAAATTATCACAATATTAATATTCCTAATTGTTCCTCATGAACATTTTCCAATGATGAAAATGTATCAATTACAAATAATCTTTTTTAAAAGTATTAATTTTTGATTTAATGTACTCCTGACTCCCTCTGGTGGCTAATTTCATTAATGATTCAACTAGGACAGAACAGTATATATTAATCACATTATAATCAAAAACCTGTTTTAAATTACATGCATAATTTCCCAAAAGAAAAAAAGTCCTTATTTTTTTCCCATCAAGTGTAGAACAATTGCTTGGTTGAGATTCTAAATTCTAAACAAGGTTGTTGTATCTAGGTGATAATAATCTGGTAAAATAAAAGTTTGAAAAAGGAAGCACCCAGGGATATTTGCTCTTGATTTTTAACTGCAAGTTCTGTAATTATAATTTTGGTTTAATTATGAGTTAGCTTTCATATAAATGTTCATAGGAAAATTCATTATACTTCAATCAATGATCAGTAAACTACATAAAATATAATTAAAAAGAAAAAATAACAGTTGCATCAGTTGTTGATTTGTTTTCAGAATATAAAATTTAGTTACCATATGGGTGAGTTTTATATGCAATAGAATGAGGTTCACAAAATAATTATACATTCTTCCTGGGTATTAATACAGCAGGGATAAGATATAATGATTACAAATATCCCTATAGAAATTATAATATAGAGAAACATGATGAACTGTTTCTGTTTCCTGATTCTGTGCTGGCTGGTATACCAAGAGATTGAGAATTTTTTTTAAATATGTTGCAAAATTCAGAGGGAAAAATATTGCACTTGGTTTAAAAAAATTATTGACTCAGCTCAAGAAAGGTAAATATTTTACAAGTAGCAGAGTGCTCTTTGCAACCCAAATTATATTATTCTTTGCACGTATTCACACTTTTTCAGTAAATCTAATACTTGTATTAGGCTTATTATTATTTGTTACTGATTTGTTAAGCTATGTATGCTTTGAAGTGCTTTGGATATCTCATGAATGCAGCATCTCTCTGCAGTTAATCAAAGCATGCACGTCTCTTTTTTTCAGGATTCTATGCAAGCTTGAAATAAGATGGTGCTGTTTTAATAATCTGACTCGTTAAAGAATTGTGTCTTTAAAAAATCACCTGAATTACTTAAAGTAGTGGCATTTTTTTCCAGACTTATCCAGAAGACTGAAAAAAAATGTGGTTTTTAATAATTCACACAGAGGTGCACTGTTCAATCCAAAACATTACTAATACTTTTTAAAAACATGCACAGCCCTAATTATTTTTTTTACAATTTATAATTTCAATAATTAATCTGTGAGCACAACCCCTGCTCTTAGAAATATTTTTCTTTTTATCCAAATCATAATGTTTTTGTGAAATGTGTCTTATATTCATGTACAGCAGTTGCTGGGAGGAAAAATGAAAACCAAAATGCCAAGGATGAAAGCTGATGTTCTGTAATGCTATAGAATTAGCATTAATTCTATATATCTTCTAGAATACAGTCAGTCAAGATGGAGAGGTGTGAGAGGTGTGTTGTGTAGGCAGACATTTGAGTGTGGGAATAGAAAATTAAGCATCTGTCTAACTGGCAATTTGCCCAGTAGTTGCTGCATTGTTTTGGCATAGGATCTGCTGTTTTGCAAAGCCAGAGTTCTGTTTCCTAAGTAAATTTGTCTTCTTATAATGCTGTTACTTTCACTTAGGTATATGCGTCTGAACAAAAATCATATCTTTTTTGGTGGAAGTTCATTATGATAAACCAAGGCAGGCATATTTTGAAGCAAAATGGTGGTGAAGCTTTTATTTGTTGGTTCTCATTAAGTTAATAGAAGTTTTTGCACTTTTAATATAGTTTTTGACTCAGTAAATATATAAGGGAATTGAATTTTATTAGTTAATTATTCAGTGATTTTAACCAGGTATATAGATTGCTTCTGCATCTGAAGTCATCTGTTAATATTTTGAATATTTTTAAATATTTCATACATTTTTGCTAAGTGTATATTTTCCTTTTTTCAATCTAATTCTCCTCTGAAGAAATGACATTATCCCTGACCACCTAACTAGTCATGGATTAGTTAGTACTTGCATAGAATATCAAGATTGTATCTCGAGTGGGAAATTAAAAATAATGCTAGAAGGAGGCAAGGCCAAAAAACCTGCATGGCTATGTTTATGAAATCACCCAGGCCTGGCTTGATGGAGACTTATTTCTTTAATACAATTGTAATCTTTAATCTTAATTCTAAATTTCATTTTTTTAACCTAGGCAGCCATGTTTATCATCTCAGCTTGCACACTTACCACAAACTACTACTCAATGTCATTTGTTTTCAAAGCATTACTTTCCAGTTTAAAATCATTCCCTGGTGGATTTGTGGATACATTAAAGTTGTAACAGTAGATAGACCCTGGCACAGGCACATTCATTGATGATATTAATGATTAAGTACTGTATTCATAAATAAATCTCTGTATTAGAGTAGAGCCAAAGTATTTGTAAGCTGTGCCTTTCCCAGTATGTTTCTGCTGTATTCATTTCTTCCTCCTGGTACTAATCTTCATAAGTGTTTGAGGGATCCACACACTCTGTGAAATTAGTGAATTGTTTCCACTTTAATTCAGCAAGAGCAGGTGATTGATAGCCCTTAAGGTGTCATTTGACACAGTCTCCTCCTTGGTCATTTTCTTTTGACAGCTTTAAATATGAATATGACTCTTCAGAGGAGAAATATGCTGATTAGTTAAAATGATTATATTGTGAGTGCTCTGTATCCCGCTACTCCTTCCAGGTTGCTATTACCATTTTTGTACAGTTTTTATATGCTGCTGACATAAAAGAGAGCAAGAATACCAACACCGACAGAGACTTAAGATTCATGGAGAGAATTCAAGACGTTTTGTTAGCAATAATAGAACAGTATATGTCCCAATGCTCACACTCTTGTCACAGATTTTTTTAAAATCATTCTTGATGAAAAAAATGTGTTTAAAATATACTATTAATGATGTAAAAGGAGCAAAAAAGGTCTTTGTTTAACAATAGTTTATTTAACATTGGTTGAATAATCAGATCAGAGAATCATATGTATAAAAATAGAATACAAACATTATAGATTAACATCTTGTGGGAATCATACAGGTTAAACAAAGGGAAAAAAAAACTATTTCCATACTTTGGAAAACAGCTGTTTCTTAGGCCCCTATATGTATGTCACTATTTTATGAATTAAATTCTGCTGTTCAGCGACTATTGCCTATAAAATGCCTTTCCTCCTCCATGTTGTCTTACTTAATTAAATAATGCTAATTTAGGTTGATGAATTTAAGCGGGACTCTACCCATTTGACTTACGACCATTCATTTAGCGACCATCCAAAGTTACAACTGCACTGAAAAAAGTGATTTAAAACCAGTCCTTGAATTTATGGCTGTTGCAGCAACCCCATAATTACAGGATCAAAATTTGGGTGCTTGGCAACTGGTATATATTTATGATGGTTGCAACATTCCAGGATCCCATGTTTGCCATTTGAGACATTGCCAGCCAGTTTCCAACAAGCAAAGTCAATGGAACTTGTTTGACAACCATGTGATTCACTTAATAACTGCAGTGATTTGCTTAACAACCACGGCAAAAAGGTCATTAAGTCAAGAATGACTCATTTAACAACTGCCTTACTTAGCAACAAAAATTCTAGTCCCTGTTATGGCCGTATTTTGAGAACTATCTGTAATTATACTAGATTTTTTCATGCTCAACGTTTTGTTCCTTAAAGTAGATTTGTTTACTGAAAGGTGAAAATGGATAATTCTCAGGGGAGAACTGCTTCTTTTGGGGGATTTTAGCCTAAATAATCTTGTCTATCATGGCACCTTCAGATGCATATTGTGTAGGAGTTTTGTGAGTTGGCATTAATTCTATTCAGAAAGTCCTACGTTGGGCGAAACTAGCCTAAAGAATCCATTTGTGCAGATTCTTTTATAGTTTTAGTTCTTTGGTTTGTTCCCTTGAAACTATCAAGAAGTTTATGTCAGCAAAATCTAGGTAGCTATACTTTATAAGTTGGGTTTGCACATTATGCAAAACCTACCTTGAGATATTTGTTCAATGACCATGCTTACCCAAAAGGAAAAATATATATAGTTAGGAGGTTATCGATCCTGACCTGCTCAAGGTTGACTCAGCCTTCCATCCTTCTGAGGTTGGTAAAATCAGGACCCAGATTGTTAGGGGCAATATGCTGACTTTGTAAACCGCTTAGAGAGGGCTATAAAACACTGTGAAGCGGTATATATGTCTAAGTACTATTGCTATTATGCGGTAATATCCAACACATGAATATTACAGTATCTGTATCTACTCACTGGCTTTATTCTTATTAAGGCCAGACTCACATGGAGCAACATGTGCTGATGTTTTTTTTTCTTTTTCTTGCAGTTACACTAAATGAAAAATGTCTGCAGGGAACCAGTATCATTTGTGTGATTTCCATGGAGGACGAGACTTACGGGAGTACTCATGTGCTACTGGAACACTCATTCTAGGTCAGGGGTGAAATGCTCCCGGTTCGGGCGTGCCTGTGGGTCGCCAGACAGCCGGTAGCGACGGAAGCGGGAGACTTCGCCCACCTGCCCGGATGCCGCCATTTGGGTTCTTTTACCCTCTGCGGGTAAAAGAAAAAAGATAAAGAAAAAAGGAAATAACGAAAGTATATTATGTTTCAGGTAGAAAATCATTTAGTCTAATATTGTTTAACTTCATTAAACACTGATCACAAGGAATAATATTTCTCACATCAATAGAAAAGCAGTTTATAAATAGAAAGAAAACATACTGTTGATCCATGATTGTGGAACCAACAATGAAGAAGTTTTTTTGTTACCCATCCTGTCCTAGAAATCAATAATATATGTTCCTTTGCAATGTATCTTCACAAGCAAATGGTTTATTGTACAAATCTTTGATAGGAGACAGACTCTAGTGGACTCTATCAATACTATTATTTGGAGAAATGTTGGAAATATGGTTACATAAAAATCTATGGTGAAGTTAGTTTTGATTTGTTATTGGAACATCTGTATACAACTTCTTAAATGTAAGCAAATGGCACCAATAATTTTTTCTTCACATTGTGAGAGGAAGCACAATATGTAATCCATCATTTACTGCTAAATCTATATCACTGATTATTAAATCAATGAGATTTAAGATTTTTCTTTTCTTTTAATTGAATTTAAATTCAATCCTTCTAATTATTGAAATAGAATTTAATTTTGAAATGTGTAGTTCTCTGATTCATCAATAGGTTGCAATAGGGAGCTAATGTCAAAGTGAAATAATTTTGCCACTATAAAAAAGATGAGCAACATGTGATTTATTTATTTTTTTACAAAATATGTATGACAAATCAACCCAGAAGAAATATGTAATACTGTATATCATTCTAAGTTGTGCAATATGGGTTTTAAAGCTATAAATCATACATTCTTTAATGCAGATTCAGCTTTAGCATACATACCTATATATCTCAAGATTTAATAGTAAATGTGAAAGATCACAGAATTACATTTAAAATAATTTGTGTGATCTAAATAACTGTAAAATGACATGCAGATTGCAGGCTCTGTAAGTGGAGGAGATTTTCTTGACTAACAAAAACATATTTCATGGTGTACCTCCCAATTGTAATGGCTGAATTCAGCCAATTTTGGGAAAAAAGGTGGAAGAATGGATAAAAAGGGAAATAGTCGTTTTGCAAGAGAGTATTCTTGAAACAATTAGTGGTCCATATTTGTAATAAAAAGAGAAACAAATTTGGCAGTAAAAAACCAATTATTACTTTGATAATAAAGCTCACATTCAGCATTGTTTTATCCATTGATGATATATTGGCATGTGGGAAGTTAAGAAAAAAAATAGAGAGAGAGAGAGAAAAAAAAAACTGTATCTCATTCAGTCTAAGCCTCTAATAGCTTTTATCAGAATGTCTGATCCTTTTGATTGTTCTTTTTGTTTCATTTGCTTGTAAGCAGTAACTTCACAGCTGTGCCTTGGCAATAAACTGTATATCTATACGACCCTATATTTAGATTGTATAGACAAGCATCAATAGTGACAAAGATAGAATGAGTGCTGCTTAGTCTCTAGTGAAATCAAACAAAAAAGCTAATGAAGCTCCTCTAATAGGCTTTGCAGAGTGACCAGCTGTACAACTTCATTGGTATTCCACAACAGGGACCCCGATTGTTGAAGAGAAACTCCAAAGAAAATTATTCTTTTTTCCAGAGTGGACCTATGGGTGCTTATCTCTGCTGCCTTCCAGTGGATAAGATTGGCCACTTACGTTTCTCTTTCCAAGCAGAGCAAAACACATAAATCAAGCCTATGATAAAAAAAAAAGGCAAAGTGTATTAAAAGCCAAAATTGAAGTGTTACAACCCTCACAATAATTTGCTTTATTTAATGTCACTTTATAAATTAGGCAATATTTGGGGATATGCAACAAAATGTTATAGCACAGGGGTGTCAAACTCGCATCGTCACAGTGTCGTCTCGTGACGTATCGCAACTTCCCCCCCATCGCTAAACCGGGTGTGGGTGTGGCCAGCGAGTGACGCATCTGGCCCGCGAGCCACGAGTTTGACAGCCCTGTTATAGCATGAAGTGCTTATATTTACATATCTGTCGGCTCACCCATCCTAGGTTGTGTCTCTCAACATTCACTATCTACAGCAGGGGTGTCAAACTTGCACCATCACGGCAGCGTCATGTGACATATCGGGACTTTTTTCCCCTTTGCTAAACCGGGTGGGGCCAGCACGTGACGCATCTGGCCTGCGGGACATGAGTTTGACACCCATGATCCACAGTATCTGCTTCGTCCTCATAGATTTTGTTTGTTTGTTTGTTTGTTTGGGGATTTTGTTTTGGTTTTCTTTATTTCTCAGGTACAATTGAAATGGACTTCTCAAATGACTGTGAGAGCAGTTCTTACCTGCCTTCCTGGGGATATTTTTAAATATCCACACAATGCAAATGTTTCCTTTATTCATATTTTAATTGATGGGGTTTTTTTGGGGGGGTGTCAATATTTCACATGTGCATTTTTGATGAAATAGTCCTCCTAGAACTTATCTTCTTTGGGAGAGATTTTTGCAAAACAAAAGTGACCGAGGCTGATGCTACCTTCTGAGCCATGACATACTGAGTTCTGTGTTGCAGAAGTGGTTGATTTTCCTTGCCTTAAAAAAAGAAAAAAACTTGGGAGAGACCGAAACATTTATTGTTTTTACTAGAGACTTTATCTCGGATTAATTGGCAGGATATATTGCTTTGTTTACATGCCAAGGGAAATGGTCAAGTTCTTATCCATGCAGGATGAGACTCTGGAGTTGGCTATAAATCAGCTGTTTTGCTGTCCTTATTAATATATTTCAACCTGTTGATATTTTATTTCTTAAAAAAATTGTATTAAAAATCTACTCATATTAACAGTTGCCACTCTCTCTAACATCTTTGTACCCATTTCCTCCCAAATTCATAGTTTTTAACATAAGAGATACTTTTAAAGTTTAGGTTAATGAATTTTAATATTAATGTTTCTAATTTTTCCCCTGTCCTTAATGCAGGCTTTTTAGCATCCCCCCCCCACAACTATTTTTTGCTTTGTTTTCAAGTTTCAGAAAGTTTCTCTTTCAGACGAAATAAACAAACAGTGTATCTAACTGGTAGGGATTTCTTATCAAAGAAAAATAAAACTTAACAGATTCTTTTCAGTGCTATAATGGAGTTTGAGATCATGAATTAGGAAAATAAAAAACTCTATTATAGATCTATATGAAAATGGATTTATAAAACCTGCTAATCTGAACTGTCTCACAGCATGGATGGCAGCACTGAAAAGAATAAAAAAAAATTCATTGTGGCTGAACTCTTATTCAGATTCAAAGAGAAAAAGAAGCTCTATCATTTATTTATTTATTTGACTGATATTATGCTGCAAATTCAGGAGTTCAAATAAGCACACAGGAAGTCCTTGTTTATCAATTGCTCCTACAGCAACTGTTTGAAATTACAATAGCACTTAAAAAGGAGATTTATGGTTGGTCCTTGAACTTATAGCCAACTTAAGGATCAATCATAAATCTCCTTTTTCAGTGTCCCTGCAGTTGTTTGTTGTTGTTGTTGTTGTTGTTATTATTATTATTATTATTATTATTATTATTATTATTATTATTATTATTATTATTATTATTATTA
>QLTV01001459.1:2007806-2019268 GCA_003457575.1 Thermophis baileyi
TTAAACAGAGTGATGGCACAAGGAAACAAACTGTCCCTGTGTCTAGTAATTTTGGCATGCAATGCCCTATACAGTTTATGTCCAGGATGTGAGGGGTCTCACATATCTTCTCAGCCCTCCTTCTGAACCCACACAATATTCCCTTCTATGGAAGACAAGCAATTGTTCTTTCTGCAGTCTTAACTATTTCAAGACCTGGGAGACTATAGAACCTCAAAATTTGAAGGACTCTACTGCTGATACTGTGTTGTCTAGTATTGTAAGAGGTGGTAGTATAGGAGGGTTTCTCCTAAAATCTACCACCATTTCTACAGTTTTGAGTGTATTTAGTTAAAGATTGTTCTGGTTGCACCACAAGGCTAGTTGTTCAACCTCCCATCTGTATGCATATTCATCATTGTCTCGAATGAGACCAATCACTGTTGTATCATCTGCAAACTTCAGTACTTTAACAGAGGGATCTTTTGAGATGCAGTCATTGGTGTATAGAGAGAAGAGAAGTGGAGAGAGCACACAGCCCTGGGGGGCTCCTGTGCTAATTGTACAGGTATCTGATGTGATTTTGTCTAGCTTCACCTGCTGCTTCCTGTCTGTTATGATCCATTTACAAGTGTGGTCAGGTACAGCGAGCTGATTTAGTTTAGTTAGAAGAATATCTGGAATGATGGTATTGAATGGTTTTGAATGGTATTGAATATTGATGGTATTGAATTATTAAGACCTCACCTGGAATGCTGCATCTAGTTTTGGTTACACATCATAAAAAAGATGTTGAGACTCTGGAAAGATTACAGAGAAGAGCCACAAAGATTATTATAGGCCTGGAGGCTAAAACATGTAGAATGGTTTCAGGAATTGGGTATGGCTAGTCTAATGTAAACAAGGCTAGGGGAGACATTTTAGCAGTGTTCCAATATTTATAAAGTTGTCACAAAGAGAGGTTCAACTTATTTTCCAAAACATCAAAAATCAAGACAAGAAACAATGGATGGAAACTAATCAAGGAGAAAAGCAACCTAGAACTAAGTAGTAATTTCCTGACTGTGAGAACAATTACACTGTGGGTTCTCCATCACTGGGGGCTTTTAAGAAGAGATTGGACAGCCACTTGTCTGAAATGATAAAGGGTCTCCTGCTTGAGCAGGGGGTTGGACTAAAAGACCTCCAAGGTCTCTTCCAATTCTATTATTCTGTTATATGAATAGGGATCAAGTCCACTTAATTCAATAGGTTTTACATCTGAGCATACAGTAGCTTACCTTGTAAAACTATTTAGCTATGTCTTAAAATCACAAACAGAGAGAAAATGGACATAGTTACCTGGTTATTATATTAAGAAATTGCTTTTTTAAAAAATTTTTACTGAGTGAGCAGCATTATATGATGAGATTCCCTGTATTACATTTTTCTCCTTCAGAGTAGAATTTAATACAATGATACAAGTCAATTTGACTGCAAGAGGAGGTGAGAGGGAATAAAATGCCAGGCATGGCTACCCAGAATTACTTAAGTATTAACATGTAAAAAAGCTTATGAAATACACATGTAACTGCATTTTAGTAACTCAGTTCTTGAGAAAAGAAGAATGCTTTGTTTCCAGACGGATTCTCTAAAAGATGTGTGCTACTTCTCTCTCTTCCTCTTTTGATACAGAACAAGAGACAGATTGCATCAAGTGCAATCTTTGGGAAGGGGAATTCTTCTTCTGTAGTAACTGCTATATACAGTTTTAAGAAGTACTAGCAGTAAATAAAATTGACTTTTAAAAGAAAATGAAAAACAAAACAAAACAAAACAAAACAGTATGAAGGACATAAAATTCTTTTAGAACCATTTATTATGTATAGGACATGTGATTTTTTTCCTTGCATAACTAAATAAGGTGTTCTATTTTCTGCTTCCCTCTTTATTGTATTGTATATATGTGTATGTATGTATACAGTATAATGGATTTCTCCTGCATCATGAAAACTGTTCTATCTATAATATCCAAGAATTCAAATTTAATGTAACAACCATCACATCAAAGTAGAGAGCGGGAGAGAAAGCATATACTCCAGAGGTATATGGATTGCACAGTTTGGGAATGAAATGGGGGGGGGGGAACCTGACCAATATGCCAACTCTTAACCCTTTGAGAAGTAGCCCAGGTCAGATAAATAGACAAAAGAAAAACACTAAAATTCCAAGTTTGGTTATTTTCCTGCAGAAATTTCTTTAGCCAACTAGGTAATATCTTCAATCCTACAAGGGAATGGAATTTGTTTTCTGTTTATATACATACAGTATGTGTATGCATACATTCTGTTTATATACATATACATGTTTAAATGTGTATATAAATAGAACAAACTTCACTCCCTTTTAGCACCTAATTGAGTAACAAAACAGCTGCAGGAAAACAACCAGACCCAAAGAGACCAAGGGCTCCATACTTCAGCACTGATCTATATAGCTTCTCATCTATTGGTACTAGAATTCCACTTATTGCTATAGAGTATAATGCAAGAATCTTGAAAGTGAGATAAAGCTATCTCTGCATTCTTCTACACTTTATAGACTAAGAAATGTCATTAAAGAATCTATTCCAGCATATTTTAACTAATGGGCAGATTTGTAATATTCAGATGGTTCTTCCAATTGTGAAAACTAGCTGTTCATAATTTTAAAACAGTTTCACAATTGTATAATTTCCAAAGTATTTATTATTTATTGTATTTATATATTATTGTATTTACTGTATATATCACCAATCCTATTCATGTTAGTTTACAAACAGAAATTTATTATAGGTTTGGTTCTTGGTGACAATCAATCTAGGTATCTTTGTCATGGAAATATGAATATAGTTTGTCACTGTCTTCTTCATGGATGTGTTTGATATTCCAATCTACTCTAAAGCCCTGGATTTCCTGATGATCTCCCACTAACCAGGTTTATCCCTACTTGCCTTTTTTGAGATCAGTCAATTCACCTATGGAATGCTACTTCCTGGAGATTTAGTATGGAAAATAACATCTTAAATAGAAGACAAATTGGTAGAGCTATTTCAAAGAGAGATACAATGTACTGATTAGCAATTTACCTGTTAAGTTTTGCACCAGCTGAAAGTTTCTGACATCCTTCAAGGATATTCTTGTATTTCACATTCCTGAAAATGGAGGAAGAATCTTCTTACTTGTAACATCTAATCTATGGAATGGCTAACCCAAGGAGCAATGTTCATAGTTTTATCCAGTTTGTGCCAGCAATGATCGTCTTCTTTTCCCCAATCATTTTATGATACGTATGCCAGATGTTATAAATAGATTTTGATTGCTATGTGTTGTTGCTGCAATTTATTGTATTTTTTAGCTTTATTTTCCCTGCCTTTGAATCCACATTGAGTCCTGGCAACTGCCTGTAAGTGTATTAGTCCCTGATGTTTTCTTAGCAGCATTTTCAGAAATAGTCTGCTATTGTCTTCTTCTTCCTAGAACTGAGAGAGAATGACTGGCCCAAAGTCACCTAGCTTGCTACAAGCCTAAGGTAAGGCTAGAAATGATCCGGTTTCTAGTTCAATGCCTTAACCACTACATCGAAGTGTTTTGCTGTAAATTGTTTCCCCTTTTTATGTCATCCACACAAGAAATATTTATCACGGGACAAATCAGTGGACAAACTGAAATAAATATAATAAAAGCATGATTAATTATTGCCAGAACACTCATAGCTTGCACAGATAAGTTTAGCATTCATCCCTCGGTATCACTGACAAATTTTAAGAACTTGCAATCTATCAGTGTCATATTTAGCAAAACTCTTCTAGGCTCTTCTAGAAGAGTTGTAAAATTGTGTACTTGCCTGTTGCTTATGTTTAACAATAACCATTGAGTTGCATTGTAGAAATCATCAAAAACATCTGGAAATTTGCTTTACCATATCAAGAAATTTCAAGGGGAAAAAAATCACATAAAAATACAATACAATGTATTTAATAGTTTGGCAAGGTTTCAAATTCTATAGACTATAGCTAATCTATAGCTGCTATTGAGTTTAGCATTGCCTTTTCCCAATCTATTCTTGTATTTCCTGGTAAATCCAAGTCCAGTCCTGCTTACTTTTCCAAGATGAGTAGCTTCTACTAATGTAAGAACCAAGACACTCCTTGGTCATTAGACTGTTGAAGATTTTGGTGTGCTGTTATGAATATGGAATTGAAAGATCAACAAACCAACAAATAAAATGGCCCAGCATCTTTATTCGCAAATCACCAGATCTGGCCATTCAGTTCAGTCACCTGGGCAAACATATAAAACCCCCAGAAATCTGTATTTACTTTGCCCTTCTAGAGCTTTTAACTTGATTTTTCATAAAGCCATTCTCCGCAGAGCTTGTTGATATGATTAGATAGAGCAGAGCTATGGGTAGAGCAGAGAATAGAAGAATGACTGTGTATGATGCTATTTATTTAACATTGTTATTCTAAGAGATTGTTTGGATATGCTGTCAGAAGTCATCCAAGAAGATTTGCTTCAAATACGATTGAAACAGGGTAAACGGTAGATTTGTAGACATCAGGTAATAAAAGGAGACATTAAAATAAAATGTAGTGGTGACAAAGAAGACTGAGCTCTCTTACACTGAATATTCAAAAATGCTCAGCAGGAAACTCCCTGGAAAATAACTTGAAATTTAAAAGAACTATAGAATTTATCATTAAGATATAAATTTCTATTACTTTTGATTATTTGAAGGCTGGTCATAATCAGTAATCAACAGAATGGCTACTTATCATTACAAAAGAAGGAAAAAAAGTAAAATTTAATACCAAAAGTAAAAGCCAAAAGAAGATATAAAATTTAAGTAAATGTTAAATAATATGATTAAGTAATATTAAGTATTAATAAATAATTAATAAAACTAAAAAGAAAGAAATAATGATTTACCTAAGTAAAAAAAATTAAGAATCACCGCACCATAACAAGAAAGGTAGAGTCTCTATATCTGTTCCATCTGCTATTCATCTAATCTTCTTATTTGGGTTCTTTATTTTCCAAGTGGACAGCTTTTAAAAAGATAATGTTTAAACAGAGGTGACCATATTGCTTTTCCCATTCATGCAATTGTGATGATGATGGTGATGATGATATCTGTTCTGTCTGATTCTTGGTGATTCAGTGGGCCAGGACTCTCCACATTTTCCAATCTTGCACTGCTTCTTTGTGTTTTTCTATATTCTGGGTGGTGTCAGCTTTGATGGTGTCTATCATCATATTCTTTAGTGGCCTGGCTTCCTTTTACTGCTAACCCTTCCTATCAAAAATTGCTTTCTCCAATGAAATCTCCTCATATAGTTTTGCTAAGAGGAAGACAGAACAGTAACTTGTACTGAAATGTATATATATATATATATCACTCTAGCCAAACAATCCCTTTTCTAGATCTATTGCTTCCAATACAATTTTCAACTTGTATGTCATCAAGTTACAAACAGCCTTTGAAAATGGGGAAAGTCTGAGCTGTGTTTGCTTTAGCCCTTTGAATATTTCTCTCCTCCGTTCCTTTTACTTTCCAGAAAACTAGAAGGGTGTATCTTCTGAAATGCTTCTAATCCCTCCTCTTTCTGTGGATTGAGATATCTTTTACATACAGATTGATAGTCTTTGACTCTTCCTCAGGTGTCTATGGAGATTCTTCCAGGTCAATCCAGGTCATAGTTGTCCCAAAGGTGCTTTTTCAAGAGGCGACTGGACTTTCTGGTTTTTCAACCAGTCAGGGCTGAAGAAGCTTCTTGGATCAAACGTCTTCAAAGAAAAACAGGAAAGTCCAGTTACCTCTTGAAAAAAAGCACCTCTAGGAAGTTCCTCAGGTGTCCTACAGTCATTCCCACACAGCATTACTTTCCCACATAATATAGCACACTGAAGGCAATCTGTTCCCTTTTTTAATGATATTTCTTTTTATTTTGATGATATTATCTTCTACATAAAATTGCTTGTGTGCTCCTACCGTAAATATGGAGTTATCAGCCCTCCTGGGTAAACCAGATAGGAAACAAAATTACATGAGATGTTACATAAAATCTACTTTATTGTAAGGCTATTAACAGAACCTTGCAAATCTGAAGGTACAAAGTTCTACTGCCACTTTTGACTACCTAATCAGTTAGGTCTGGTCTTTCTTAAGTTTCTTTCTGACTGTTAAGTGACTGTGGACTCCCTAGACAGCATCTCTTTCTCTCATCCCCCAAGGTCATCCACATATTCCATTACAGAACCTGACAGGGACATAGCAATAGCAATAGCACTTAGACTTATATACCGCTTTACAGTGCTTTACAGCCCTCTCTAAGCGGTTTACAGAGTCAGCATATTGCCCCCAACAATCTGGGTCCTCATTTTACCCACCTCGGAAGGATGGAAGGCTGAGTCAACCTTGAGCCGGTGAGATTTGAACTGCTGAACTGCAGCTAGCAGTCAGCTGAAGTAGCCTGCAGTACTGCACTCTAACCACTGTGCCACCTCGGCTCTTACACCAAAAGGTTATATTTGATTGTCCAAACATGAAAACAGACATTTTTTTCAAGACAGACCATATATTTGTGGACTTCACTTCAGAATGATGTATTTTAGAAATGTTTTGTTTTTTTAAACTGAGCCTTAAGGAGCATTTTGCTGTAATTAGTAATTACTCAATAAAAGCAAACTGTCAGGTTCTGTTAATAGCCTTACAATAAAGTAGATTTTATGTAGTTTTGTGACTGTGAACTGAGATGTTCTAGATGCTGTTGCCTAGGGTTTACTTGTATAGTGTATATTTTACAATGCAATCTTAATGATTGACTATAACATTATTTTAAAATAGTTTGCTTTAATTCTGTTGGAAGTTGCTTTCAGGAGTATGTTACATGGAAAACCAGAATAAATATATAATAATCTCTTTTCCAGATGAATGCCCAAAATTTATACATTTACAAATCTAGAAAGTATATTTCAAAGCTAAATTGCTGTGATTTCAACATTAGTTTAGCTTGATATTTTATTTTTGGCTTGAAGCTTCTGAATGTTTTATTCTTTTACCATTCCTTCCAATTTACATTGGTCTATGCAAACAATCTCCAGAATTATTTATCCTCTTTCAGCCCTTATCTCACTTCCACTATTGTGCTCTTTGCCAGAATGAAACTATTTGGCAAGTATATTTCCCTTCTACCCATCTATTTTCAATCAAATGCTTTTCAGATATGCTCGAATTCTAAATCCCTAATTTCACAGACATCACTCCAAAGGATATTCTGGCTCAGAATTATCACAATTATGAAGCAAATATATCAGGAAGGTAATCAGGTTGGGGAAATTAGTTCTATATATTACGGTTCTTAATATCACTTGTTGAGATGGTTAGCTATAAAAATCAAATAAATAAATGCCTTCAGTCTTCAGTTTGACTATATAAAAACATAATCATACAATCCTTCAACATTTCATGTTGTTAAAATCAGAAAGTATATAGTGTTTACATAAAAATTCATCTGCACTGATACATGTTTATATATTACATGTTTACACAGATATTCATGCATACATTACAGGAGTTTTTAATTGTTGTACTTACCTAATTGCAATAATGTATATAGCTAGATGCTGTTATATTGAATAAAAAACAGTATTACATTGCAAGTAAATATGTTTGTTTGTTTGTTTACAGCTACAAAAAAAGGCAATTAATGAGAAAATATAAACCACAGTCAAATTTACATTCATAATTCAATCAGATAAATTAAATAGGAAATTTTACTTTGTTTAAAATTGTTCAGAATCAAACAACCAAATGGCAATTTAGCTTACGTTTCAGTGGCAGAAATGAACAAGAAAAAAATGGATTGTCTATACTATTAGGGCCTTATTAAGTCATGTGCATAAGAAAAATATTTAGTATTTAATGGCTTGCTTAAATAGTTGCATTTAGCTTTCCCTAGTTCAATCTCAATTATTAAAAAGTCACTTTAAACAAAGCAAGAAGTTAATAGAATCAATTAATAATAACATATATTCGGATAATTAGATTTTTTAAAATAACAACAGGTGAGCTAGATTAGATCTTCAAAATGATTATACTGTGAACTTGGAATTCCATTCATATCTCAAAGATGTTAGCCATTTTTAAAAATGAAGCATATCAGATATTCTGGCTTTTCTCTGTAAAAGCTTCTGTTCATCATGAAAATATAAATGGGGAATATAAATTTGGGGAATATGTAAAAAGAATCAGAATTTGTGTAAATCAGATAGAAGTAATAATTATAGCTGATGTTAATCCATAAACTTCAAAATTGAATGGATTTGAATTGCATATTTAATGCCTACAGTATTTACTACAAGTTTGAATTAGTACAAGAATAGGCTTGTAAATGTCTTGATTTAAAAGTTTGTTCTTTCTCTCTCCTGTTTTGGCACAGCCAAAGGAAACAGATCAGATATATAAATATGCAGAGAGTTATAAAAATAGGTCAGGTTCATATCAAGGTCTGAGATTATTTTATTGCAATGATAATAATACAGTCAACAAAATTAACTATACATTTCCCAGGTTCAGTCATCAAAACTAGACATGTTTGCCTAAGAAGTAGAAAAGGCTAAAACATAACCAAGGGCTCCAATAAATTTAATCATAGCGTTTGCAGCAAGGATGCTCACAGGTTTCAATAACAAAAACTAGATAGTGATGATGACAGTGAAATTAAAGCTCTGTCTGAGTTTTTTTTATGTGTGTTGCACACAATGTTGCATGTACAGTTTTCATTGCACCATGAACTTTAAAAAAAATTTTTTTGATCACCTGTGATCTGAAGTAAAAATGAAATTAGATTGGAAAGACTGTAGCAACCCTAAACTGAAATACAGATCACAAAAAGTATTAAGTAAGCTGAAGTTAATTTAACTATATTAAAATCATAAGCAAATTCTGCAACTGGAAATACAAAGTGGTCTTGCTAAATAAAGAAAACCCTGAACATGGCTCAAATCTGTATAGCTAGCACTAATTTTTGGATATCTATTACTTTTTAATGTGGAACAATGATCCCTAAAGATTGCAAAGGATAAAAGTTCTTTGGGGAAATACCAGTTTATCATACTCAAAGTCTTGACAGATATTACAGAAAAGGATGAGATCTTAGGAAATGGAAAATCCACCCACTGGAAGGTACAACTACTACTTTTATAAAGGACTGGAAATGCTTTGTAGACTTTTCACTAAAAATGGACAAAAATAAAGTCATTATCTCTAGATTTACTGATTTAAAAGGATTGTTTATGGGAAGAAGGGAACCATGATATACAGTATAATTTGGGAAGGTGGAAATGGTAATAATTATGTTTTAACTGCTGTAAAGAACATTATAAGTCATTTCTTTAGATATTTTTCTTCTTGTTTCTTTGTCTTGATTTTACTGCTTTTCACTTTTCACTTTTTATCTTTTCTTATTTTTTTCTAATTCTTTATGTTTCTCTAGTTTTTAATCCTATAAAATATTTCCTGTCATCTCTCTCTCTCTCTCTCTCTCTCTATCCTATCTATCTATCTATCTATCTATCTGAGAAACCTCGCTGAATTCCATTCCATTCCATTCCATTCCATTACTCCCTCTCTTTATCCAAATCTCTATCATCTATCTATCTATCTATCTATCTATCATCTTTCAATCATCATCTGTCTGTTATCTGTCTGTTTGTCTGTCCGTCTCCCACACTCTAAAGTTTATATTCACACAACATCAGGGGTGGGTTCTAACTTACCTCGCTGCCAGTTCGCTTCCTCCCACGCCGCGTGCCGTGCCTCGTGGGCGCGTGCGCGCTTTGCATGCACGCGTGCATGCGCAGTGCAAAACAATTTAATTTTTTTTAAAAAAAGAGAAAAAAACAAGATGCGCAGTGCTGGAAACTTGGCTTCTGCGCGTGTGCAGAAGAAAAAAATAAATAAAAAAAATTCAAAAAAAATTTCAAAAAGAATTAAAAAAAAAGATAGTGGCGCCCACGGACCGGCACCGACCAAACCGGATCTGTGACATCATCGTGACGTCACCAGCGGGTCACTACCGGTTCGGGCATGTTGCGGAGATAAATAATTAGAGGTGAAATGAATCTTATTTCCCTGCTGTCAACCCTCAAAAATAAGACCGGAGTCCAGGAAAGAATAAAAGTAATATATTTGCATAACGAAAATAAAAACACCTAAGTCTGTGTCTACATGGTGAACCGGTCCGAACTGGGAGGAACCCACCTCTACACAACATATTTAATTATGTTTGGTAAAGTTCTAGCAGTTGCATTCATATAACATGCTAAGGTTGATTAGTATTTACCTTGATTAAGGTTTTCGGTTAGGATAGTGTGGTTAGTTTATGGTGAAATGTTTTATGCAAGCATAGAAAATGAGTTCATTCTGTTAATTTTGTTAGGGCTGTTGCAACCATAATCTGTGAATTTTCAGACTGTTCATGCATATATTCTCAATTTAAAGTTTTGCTTACTATCTTTGGGAAATCTCACTTTTTGTATCTGAAAAATAATTGACTAAAATGATGCAATATTAACCTTTCAACAATTCTGAAACAATCACAGAAAAAACTGCATAGAAGAGAAGGGAAAATCCCACTTGACCTAGATATTCATTTTATTAAATGACATGAAGTATTAGATCCCTGTTCACTGACTTTTAATTTCTCACTTCTCATTTCAAAATTAAATAGGCCCTATAATGTAATCAAGTGTTTATACAGAAAATAATTCATTATTCTTTAATATTTCTGCATTGGACCTCTGTAGACAGATGGACTGCCATATGGATCTATGAAAGGATGGATTAAATGTTAGTAGACTGGAGTATGCTGGAGTAGAAAAAGAAACACTTATCCAACATATGGATCTCACATCTGTACAGTCCCACAAAACTGCATTTTAGGCGAGAGGGGCAGCGGTGGCGGCAACCGCGCTCCAGCAGCGTCACGTCCCGCGTCATGTGTCGTCCAGGAGCGCTGTCTCTGGGTGAGGAAGGCCCCCCGCCAGCCCGGAGACCGCGCTCCCGGACGGCACATGACACGGGACGCGACGCTGCCAGAGCGCGGTTGCCACCACCGCCGCCCCTCTCGCCTTCCTGGCTTTGGCTCCGGGACCTTTGGTGCACGTTGGGGCACACACCTATGGAGCTCCGCCGGCCTCAGGGTCTGCCGGGCTCCGGGCTGACGGGGGCCTTGGCGGGGCAGGCAGAAAGTGGAGAGCCGGCGGATGGGCGTGCCGGGTGGTCTCCGAGCCTCTCCAGGAAGGTAAGCCTAGCGCTGGCTCTCCCGCCGTGAAAGAAAGATGTTAGGAAGGAAGAAAGACAGACAGAAAGAAAGGAAAGAAAGAAAGGAAAGAAAGAAAGAAAGAAAGGAAGGAAGGAAGGAAGGAAGGAAGGAAGGAAGGAAGGAAGGAAGGAAAGAA
>QLTV01001459.1:2036950-2116107 GCA_003457575.1 Thermophis baileyi
AAGTTTCCTGATTTTTCAAGGTTTTTTTTTTTAAAGCAGGCTTGTGCAGCAATAATTAGGAAAAGAAAGAAATATATTGAGATGTGCACTTTGCTTCAAATGTGTTGGAAAGAGATAGGATTTGTATGCATATATGCTGTGTTCCATGATAGCTCAGATACATTCTTCTCTTTCCTTCCACCTTTCTTAGCATTTAAAGCCTTTTCCTTGGATCTTCATGTAATGTTTCTGAAGTAAGATAATTTGAGCCTGGTCAGTTGTGCCTTGAGCAAGAATTCTGCGATGGTTTATTCGATAATCCATTGGTTTGTTTTCTTGGATGTTCATGTTATTCTCAAGCATATTCTCCAACACCAAAGTTCAAGGTTACTCCAGAAGTATGCAGTAGTCATGATAACTTGAGACATGATCATTTGTGCCTCAGGTATAGATGAATATTACAGTGTGACAGCCAATCTGTTCTCAAGTCTCTTTGGCTTCAAACTACTGGACCCTTAGAATGTCCAGCAATCCAGAAACCGGAAGCATCGCGGCGAGACAGGCTGGGAAATAGCGAGCTCCACTGAGCTTCGTGAAACTCAGGCTGAGAAACCGCTGTCGGGGGGGTGTCTTTGGACCGCAACCGTCCCGTAGGGACGGTGAAAAAGGAGAGGCATCTCGGACGACCTAGAGGAGCAGGCAAGTTCCTCGATCGGTCAAAGACAGCTCTTCGGACCGGCAGCGGGGGCAGGGGCCATTTTTGAATGACTACTACAAAGCTGGGGCAACCGGACCAAGTTTATGTGCAGGAGCGGTGTTTGGACAAAGTGCAGAAACCGGGTGAGAAAGTGACCAACTCACAGGTGAAAGGCAATTTTTTGTGGAATTTAAAAGAATTTCCCAAGCTGAAATAGCGGCTAATTGGCACTTAGGAACTGCAAAGAGGAAAGGAAAAAACAACAACGGAGGCTAAAATATTAAAGCCCAAGAAGATTATTGTACCTTGGATATAATTTCAATTGGAGAAATATAAAATAACAGAAGGAAGAAATTTGTGAGAAAGTCTTTTTTTTTTTTTTTTTTATAGTTTATGGTTGCTGGGGTCTATTTATTCAAGCAGTAGTGAGAGGGGCTTGGAGTGGTCTTTTGGTTGTTTTTTTTGAAGCTGAAAGTAAAAAACAATTTGATGATTACACTGGGATTTACAATGGCAAGAAAAGAGCTAAGAGAAGGGAATATCCTTTAAAAAAGAAGCAATCAAAGGGTAAAATGGGAAACAGTGGGAAGAGAGCAGAGAAAATTGGAGGGAGAACCACACGAATAATAAACTTAAAAGAGAGGAAAAAGGACTCAGGAAAAAAGATATAAGATACATAAAAATAAAAAAAAAAGGAAAAGAAGAAGCTAAGGGAAAGGGATAAAAGGAGAAAATTAACAAGAAGTGGAATTTTTGAGAGACCAAAGGAAAATGGTTAAAAAGTGAAGGCTAGTGGAAAGAAAAGAAAAGAAAGGTTCATATTAATAGATTTTAGGAAATTGTATTAATGTTATTAATGTTGGATAGCTAATTAAGTTAAAGGTTTATGGTAAAATAATTCAGTTGTGATTAAGATATATGATGATGTACAATATTTAGGGCAAAACAGATTTAGTAGAAAAAGTGGGAGGGGAAATTTGATACATTTTTAATTTTGGATTGTTAATTAAATGAAAGAGTCTTTGTGTAAGGTTTGAAGACGACGATGTATATTGATTATAGTAAAACAGAACAGTAGATGGAATGTGAAAGGGTAATTTGTTTTATTTCAAAGACAACTTAAATTAAATTAAAGTAATTAAAGCATGAGAAGATGTTGAATTATAATGGAACAGAAAATATGAGAAATATATGTACAGTAGAAGTTAGTAAATGGATATTATTGTAAGACATTAGGAATTTTGGGCGATTAGTAATATTATGTATATATTAAGAAGAAAATGAGTTAAGATAAAGAAATATGTAAGGACAATATTATGGGTTGGAATTGAAACAAAGAGATGATAATGAAATGGATTATATATCTGGAAAGCTTTGTAAGAGTGATTCGGACAACACTTTGTTCATAACATATGTAATGTTTGTGGAAAAAAATAAAAAAACTTTTAATAAAAAAAAAGAATGTCCAGCAATCCATTATTTAACAAGCATCAATTTTACCTTTTTTCAACTAGAAAGAAGAAGAGAAACAAAAATATTTCTAGTATATCCCACCTAGCATATCCCATTTCCAGCATACACACATGCATACTTAATCTATACCCATTATGTTCCAACATGTTTGTACATTTGGGTCACAAATTCTGTATGCCTGGTTATTTCCAAAATATTCTTCAAATAGATGGAAATATTTATTTTTAAGACAATTAATAAATGCAAAGAAGCCCCAAAGCTTTGTTTTAATTGTGATGGCATATCAACAAGTACTGTAAATCCAGTCATTGCAACAAATAGTGTAATAGTGTGTTAAATGCCAGCATTTTTGCATTTTTCAGATGGACTGAAAACCAAATTAGAAGCGATGGGTATGGAAATCTTGTTTCTTAAACAAGAAAGCAAATGTCCAAATTTGCAGAAGCACACACACACATACTCAGACACCCAAACTCACATACCCAAACATACACACATCTAATCTACCAAAACATTTAAAACAATTTTGAACGTTTAAAATGATACACAGATGGCACTCATTCTTTTCATTCTTTTTTGCAAAGGCTTGGAAACAGGTGCTGATCAAGATATGTGTGCTGAAAACTCCGTAGACCGAAGAAATGGACCTTTAATAAAACTTTTGTTATCTATGGCTGTCCCTTGTCACAAAATCATTTGAAAGTCGTACATCACTGGGTAATCTTAATTTCTTTTTTCATTCCTTTTGGCCATCAGGTTAAGAAGTTGTAGGGCAAGGGCATTGTTATATATTTTAATACTATCTTTTAATACCTACATGGCTGAACTAATTTTTCATAGGTTGTTATTTGAGAAACAAAGACAATATTACATTGCAGATAACCCAGGAGAGGGCAGTAGCATGACAGTAGCTTCATTTGTTTCACCTTACTGATAACTTTGAGCTTAGCTCTGCAAGGCCCAGCTCTACTCTTCATTGTCCATATGTTTGGTGTTTCTGCATCAGCATAGAAAAACTGGTTTCTGTGGGACATGAATACCTTATATCCTAGTCTTCATATAATAATCATCAGTAATTTATTGTGTTCTGATATACATAATATTTCTGAAGGAACACTTTTTATTCACGTTCCCTACCTCTATTTTCATTCATTCATTCATAAAACTATACAATATTTCTTTTCCTTGAAAGTATGGGTGCTTGTCATTATCCTTAAATCATTCCATGCTTTTAGTGTCAGATCTAATTTTTTTAGAGTTGTAAATGACTCTGTTGTCATTGGATATAGATTTAGGGCACACCCTGATGCCATTTGAAAATTATTTATTTCTTCAAGGCACAATTTTAAAAATATGGTGTAGGCAATATCATATTTAGATACTAATATCTATGATGAGCCTGAAATCAGATAATCTCAGGCATTAAAACAAATAGAGATAAAACATTAAGTACAATACACGTGTAAATCTGACTATGTTTCAATAAAATGTACAAGTGTGTGTATACTTTAACACAGCTCTCTCCAATGTTGTGTTTTTCAGATATATTGGATCAGCTATCAGAATATCCAACCACTGGTTATACCAGTTGAACATTTTAGCAGTTAAATTCAGCACATCTGAAAAGCAACAGGTTGTGGAAGACTGAATAAAAGCCCTTAGTTTCTTTAAACAGATACATGAAGATATCATTTTAAATATCTACCTCTATTTGGTTCAATTTTGTTTGTAAATCAAAGAATGTCAGATAGCCAAAAGCCTCCTATATCCTGATTTTAGGTAACAATAAGCCAAGCATGACTGGGTATCTTCTTCTATGTTTCCCTCTATTGCACTGTGGTCATATTGAGAAAATTACCAAATTTTATGTTCCTCTTTCATTTTCACCTACTCTGCTGCAACAAATTTCCTCCTAGTATTTCCATTCCAAATCTATTTCCTCTCATTGTCTTAATGTCTAATGCCTATTAGACAATATTTATTCATCTGTTTCTGATCAATATCCTAACCATTTTCAGAACATTTTGTAGTCTACCTAAATCTTAAATCTGCCTAAATCTCTTCATAAAACTAGAGAACAACTGCAGAATGGCAACATAAATAATTAATCCACAATCTAAATATATTCAGGTTTTTTTTTATTCACCTGAAAATTGTGAACAAATTTCTTCCATTTAATTATCTTTTGTCCTCTTAAACTGCCTTCAACAATATACAGACAGACAGTTCAAAAGTACTCAGTAATATATTCATGCCTTGCTTTGCAACCCATTTGCAATAATACATCCTATAGTACTGAATTATTGAATTGGGATGATCTCACCTTCTTATTTCTACTGAATGCCAGCAAAATTCAGGTTTCTGTACTTCAAAAGTCCAAATACCATATAGTTCCAGATTACTCAAACAGATTTGGAAATAGCTAAGGCATTTGGTAAAAGTCTTCCTTTGTCCTTTAAAGAATTGCAGATAATATGAGCAATGAGAGTTACATTTTTTTAATCTGTCAAAGCAAGCAACAAATACGTATCACAACACTGCATCACAACCAAAAGCAAGGGGAAATACCTCCCCCTATAATCTTTTTTTTCTTTTTCAGACATCCTTTATCTCTTTATAACTAAAGGGATATGAATCTCTTACCAGCAATATTAACTAACCTCTTTATATAGGGGATTTGAAATTAGGCTGAGAACGTCAGCAGTACATAACCTCTTTTTTCTTTTTTGCTTAACTAGATTGTTCCTTGTCCTAAAAATTATTAAAAGAAAGGATTTTTGATCCTAATATTTCTTTTTCCCATTTTCTATGCTTGAACATTGATAGCAGATTGAATCTGGACCTTCCTATTTACGGTAGTTTCTATTTGGCATAGTTCTAGAAAAATTATTTACAGTTTTGCTGTTGCTTTTACCATTAAATTTCCTCTCCTCTCCTCTCCTCTCCTCTCCTCTCCTCTCCTCTCCTCTCCTCTCCTCTCCTCTCCTCTCCTCTCCTCTTCTCTCCTTACTAGCTGACATATTTGTACATGTCAAGAGAAATACTCCTTGCGTGTATCTCTGTGTTAAATGTCCGAAGGACAGAATGGAGCAGAACAGGGATCTGGAAGTACAGTGACATCTATGTTTTTACCTTCAGGTTGGGAAACAAAACAATGTTTATCAATTAGTTAAAAAGCTTGCCTCACTAGCTAATTTCAGAGACGACGATGGCAGAGAGCCCTCATTGTTTACATTGTAAGTCATGTATTTTATGATAAGCTCTGACATTTCATTCACAGCTGCATGGAAACATATTTTGTGTACACTCTAGTTGGGAATCTTAAAAAATACATGTGGTTTCCTTGAGCCAAATAAATATACACATGCCTTAAATATTAAACTGGTCAAGAGTTAAAATTTATATCAATTATTTCAATGTAATATTTCAAGCTTTTCAAGCTGGAAAAAAGTATGGTTTATATTTCTCCTCATCCTTATTTTGTTGAACACATAAGGTATCTTAAAAGTATTCCCTTGGATGCATTATGGTAAAGTACAATTTCTTCTGCTCCAGTTATTAGGAAAAAAATTCAGAGCAAGCACTGGAAATAACAGAATGTAGAAATTCTATTAAAAATGCAGCTCAGTCAACTCCAGTAAACTAGACTGCTTTTTCAACTCATCAACTCATGCTGAGATGGCTCTCTAAAGTCTAAACTGGAGTAAATAAAAAAAAGTCACCAATGAAAATAATTTATTAATCATACACAAGTTCACAAATTTGCATATAAAGATATTTAGGAATAAATGTGAGTACAAATGCCCCTCTGTGTTTGCTTTAATTTAAAAATAATAAAAGAAGAAATGTCCTTTTACATGATTGATTGTGGAATCCTCCTGCCTGGAAGGGTTAGGTGTGAAAGACACACCATTCTTCAGCAGTTCCATTCCTTTCCTATGCGTTTGGTTCTAGTCATGTGTATAAGGAAAGAGGAGTTGGGCATTTATACAATATGGGGTGCTCCAGGCTTGACCATCTCTCCTATTTTATTTAATAACTTCATGAAGATGTTTGGATATGCCAGCCAGTACAGTATTATCAGTAGTACAAAACTGCATATATCCATCATGGACCAAACAGGAGATATAGTGTAAGTCATGCCCAGTATCTGGATGCTGTGAGGAATTAGATAGGAAAAAAAGAGGCTGAAACTTAACCCAGGCAAGACAGACTAACTATTGATCCAGAAGCTGACTAAGTCCAGGATGGGGCCCAGTTAATTCTACATTTGACCATGGTCTAGTGTAAGAGCAGGTCTGAAATCTAGAGTGACTCCTGGAGCAGGTAGAACCTGGTGGCCAAGAAAACCTTGGCCTCTATTCAACTATATCTCAAAATCTGACCAGTACGTTGTTCCATAATGCGTGGTGGACAATATGGATATTATGGTAGTAATATTTTATTTTTTATGGGTTTGGGAAGAGCTTGTAAAGTTTTTAGTTATTTTTACTTATCATTTGGCTTTGGTAAGCAACTTGTATTTTCTTGACTAAAGCAGCATAGAAATTGTACTATGCAAATATAAACCAAGGGTTCCTAAAATGTCATCACATTTTCCTTTAGTGTAATGTACACACCAGTAGTGGGTTCTAAAACCCGTTGCTACCGGTTCGCGCGCGCGATCACATGCGATGCTTCTGCGCATGCCCGGGAGGGTGGGTGGAGCCTCCCGCCACCGCAGCTACCGGTTCTAAGAACCGGGCCGAACCGGGAGCAACCCACCGGTGGTACACACCTCCCTTAAAAATTCAAACACTAAAATGAACACTGTACACCACATAATTAAACTTTGGGAAAGGTGTATTAATAATAATAATGTTGCTAAAAGTTTCTTAACACCTCCCCTGGGTTCTGTGTGCATCTCCCTAAAAGAGGTATACCTCAAAGTTTGGGAGACACTGCTATAAATGAATAAATGCAATCTATTTTACTTTAATGAAGACTATTATGATTGTGCAATCTGCTGTCCATGTTCTAACCGTAATTGGCATTTTGGAGGCCCCTGTTCTTCCTTCTCATTTTTATATTAACACCTAGCAATTCTTCAAACTGAGGATGGTTTTCTGACAGCTATTTAAATACAAGATTTTGCAAAATTGGATATTAGGTCATTCTAGAGAATGCCACCTACCTGCCTGGCTTCATATTATAATGGATTAGCTTTCTTCAGTGTTGTTTATTATTCAGTTGAAAAGATGAAGATGAGAGCACTATAATATTGAGATTATAAAAGAATGTTATAATGTTAACTCTTTGCCTGGTTTTGCTGAAATTTGTTGAAATATAATCATTGGTGAAATTTTTGAAAATGCTGATCTATTGTAATAAAAATTAGAAACATTATAGCATTTGATTTTTAGCTTTTATGCTAAAAAATGGAAGGACAGATCTTCAGTTTTCTGAAACAGGCACAAAATAGGATCAAACCAAGAACGAGCTACCTTCTAAGTGTGCCCATAGCAGGTAGGCCTAGTTTCCAAGCTGATGATCTGGTCATGAAGGGGCTTGTGTTATATTTTCAAAGCTTCAGTATGTAGGCTTGCATTATAGTTTTAACACTTAGAATTTGTGATATTAATCCTTTCATTCCAAGCCCCTGAGGTGTTTTTTGAAGAAATAGTGGTTGTTTTGCATTTCAAAAAATATCATTTCAAAGCATATTCTCTTTCAATACCAAATAAAAGTGACAAAGAAACTGCTTAGGAAATTTACCTAGATTTCATACATTTTTCACTAAACATCCTGGGAAGTGGTCTAGCAATGACACAGAAAAACTCCTTTGAGATATAAAAGTTTTAAAACACAATGTCATTTCCAATGTCATTTCCAATGTCAATGGCTTGGGAGCTGTCAGACGCAAATTGTTCTTTAGGGACTCTTGGGAGGTTTACCACCTGTTCACATTCTTCTCCATAGACCAAATAGCATATAGAGTACAGTATATATAAAAGCATCAGTCAGTTCAAATGGTTGCCTGCAGCTAAATAGTCTCAAGCTGCAAGTTCATCGGTTCTGATAAACGAAGAGGTTGAGACTAGGTTAGAGCATAATAAAGAAGCAGCTATGGCTACTTTCAATACTGCAGTATCGGCTCAAGAAAAGCAGGTGGATTCAGAAAATAAAACAAACAGTGGTCCATAGTAATATTGTGAGGAAGAATGCCACTGAGATCTTGATTAGAGAGACCAAAGTATGTCAGATGGTCTAATCTGTGCTTCAAGAATTGTTAGAACAAAGTATTTGCTGTGAGTCTAGAAGATGTTGAAAGCCTAATCAAAGTGAAGCTCAGTTATATTCTTAGGAAGTCAAAGAGAAGAGAACAGCTCTAACTCTCACAGCACATGAGTGACTGGATGAAGAAATGCATATGCTTTTCCTGTCTTCACCATGGTACATGCCTGACTAGGTGGCTCAGTGGCTAAGACACTGAGCTTGTCGATCAGAAAGGTCGGCAGTTTGCGGTTCGAATCCCTAGTTGTTCTGCCTCAGCGACGAGCCACCAATAATACGCACACACAAACTGCAAAACACTGTTCGTTTACTAATAATAAAGGTCTCCTAATAACTTCTTAGGAGTCGTTGAAAACAAAATAAAGGCAGAAGAGTCTTTTTCAAACCCCTGCTGTTAATGTACAGTCTTAACAGCTGGCCGGAGTCCAAGAGATAATTAGCAGGCCTTACTGTATCTGGCAATACTCCCAGAGCTAGGAATGCAGGAAACAAGACTCGTACTGGAACAAGAACCGAGCAGACTGGAGTCACAAAGATCAAGAGTAATAATAAATGTTGTTTCCTGCAACGAGGTTAAGCGTGGTCAGGGCTTAAATAGTCTAAGGGCCGAGATAGAAGAGCCGAGGTGGTGCAGTGGTTAGAGTGCAGTACTGCAGGCTACTTCAGCTGACTGCTAGCTGCAGTTCGGTGGTTCAAATCTCACCGGCTCAAGGTTGACTCAGCCTTCCATCCTTCCGAGGTGGGTAAAATGAGGACCCAGATTGTTGGGGGCAATATGCTGACTCTGTGAACCGCTTAGAGAGGGCTGTAAAGCACTGTAAAGCGGTATATAAGTCTAAGTGCTATTGCTAAGGGTGTGGCCACTTAGCCTGTAGCTCTACTCCTCTTGAGTAGCCACTCTTGTCTTCTAGCAGCCCTGCGTGCCCGAGCATCGAGAAGAAGAGGCTCCTCCTCTTCTTCTTCGGCCCTGATGGGCTCCTCAGGAGGTACAGAAGGCCCTGGTTGACTCTCAGCCTCTGGCACCGAGTCCTCTCCAACCTCCTCGCTCTCTGACTCGGGTGCCAGGTACATGGGCCGATGGTACCTCGCCACAACTGCCTCATCGTCCTCGAGATCCATGATCAACTGCACGGGACGCTGGTGGGCCACAACACTAGTATAGGTCTCCTGCATGAGCAGGGGGTTGGACTAGATGACTTCCAAGGTCCCTTCCAACTCTGTTACTGTTACTTCTCATTTGGAGATTTATACAGACAGCACATTTTCTGCTGTTCACATTAACATTCTCTTTTAAATTGAAATATTGTGGGCAAAATCTATAAGCAGAAAATGGAGTCCCTTGGACCAGCAAAGATTCTTATTACCCTTTTGTGTGGCATGGCACAACATTCTATTAATCACAAGGCAGATATCTTAAGGAGAAGGTTCTCACACTTTCAAGGCCCACTTGAGAGGTGTAAAAATTACCCAGGCCAGCCATTTACACAATGGTATCAGATATTTCAATTATCACTGAAAGAAATATAATCCAATTTTATGAGAAGAACATTTATTTTAACTAGAACATTTATTCATTCTTCTCCCCACTTTATTTTATGTACAGAAAATGCTCATGCATGCATATACTACAGCAAAAAACTCTGTGTGTTTGTGTGTGTGTGTGTGTGTGTGTGTGTGAGAGAGAGAGAGAGATAGAGAGAGGGGGGGGAGAGAAGGGTTCTTGTTGCTCTCTGAGTTTGGTGTTTTCTTGCTGACATTTCAATACCCAAACTAGATAACAATATCATATATGTGTGACTTTGCAGCAAGGGTTTATATACAATGGAATCACCTATAACTGGAAGCAGTTGCAATAAGGAACTTCATTTTCCATAATTTTTTAAAATTTAAATTTTTATTTAAAATTTAAATTATAATTTCAATATAAATTATAATTTAAATTAAATTATAATTTAAAAAAATTAAAACGTATACATATAAAGGAACCCAGCCAGTCACGTTTTACAGCATGCGATAGAACAATGATATGTATGTTAAAACATCACTAACAGTATTTATTTATACAGTGGGATAAATTCCTAATGCCTAATCTTTATATAATCTTTATACAACTCAGAACAGAGAGATCAGGATATATTCAGTACAGGCAGCTGGATTTCACTTTCTTTTTTGCATATACGTTTTGGGTACAGGAAGTCATTGACTTACAACTGCAACTGAGCCCAGAATTACAGTATTAAGTTGTGATGGTCATTAAGTGGGTTACTACATCCAATTTTGAAATCTGTTTTGCAGCATTCATTATTAAGTGAACACAATAATTGTTAAGTGAACAGGGAAGTTGTTAAGTGAACCATTTTCACCAATGGATGAAAAGTGCCAAAAATCTGTTTCACATGACTGTGGGACATTGCAAACAGGTGTCAATGTCAGTCAATTGCCAACTGCCAAAAATGCAATCAAGTGACCTCAGGGGTGCGGAACACAGAACTTTGAAAATGGATCATAAGTCCAGAAGAATTTTAAATGTTTGTTAATCAAGGACTACTTGTCTGTGATTTTATTGTATTTCATTTTTGTATGCTGCAAAAATACGCATGCTATTTGGCAAAGATACATGTAACATACATCTATAGTCATTCCATGCATCTTGGCAACATGTTTTTCCCTCAGAAATAATTTAAGTGGACAGAAGAACAAATGCTTGTAGAACAAATTATTTGATTCAGGGAGCAAGCTAAAACAAGACTTTCATTCCTTCATTAATCACCTAAGTTATGCAATTAAGATTTAGCTTCCAACAGAAAACAATAATGATCACAAGGCTAGTGTGAAATCTGAATAAATTTAGGGTGCTGTATTCTATGACTGTTTCTTTGAAAATAAAATGTGTATCTTTACCACTGTCTAAACTGATACAGGAATTATGAAGCATCAGTCAATCAGAGATAAAAATTAAACTATCCAAATTGTAGTAATATATTTTAATATCATTTGTAAGTTCTGGTTACACAATGGAAATCTTATTCAAGTATAGTGATGAAAAGATAATGCGAATACTAAACAGATTAAGGGAAAATGACAAGAAATTGTAAATTACCTATAACCACAGCACAGTTTTACAGCAAACTTTATATAAGCCATATTTTTATTTATTTTACATAGCAATACAAATTCTTTACTTATGGAAGATGAACAATGGGTCTTGGAGTCCAATCTGAGAGCTACCTGTGAAGTCCATTTTGCCATTTAGATTTTAAACAGTTCTAAATAATTATAGAGCATCTAGGAAGTTTTTAGCTCTTCTTCCTTCAATTACAGGTGATCAGAAAATTTAAGAAAAACTGACACCAATTGTGTATTATCAGTTCCAGATAATCATGTTTTTATCGCTTCTTGGAATTAATGAAAAAGTACTTTCTTATGTGTGCATTTAAAGTGCACATCAAAGAATTTGAACTCCAGAAAAAAATTGGATTTGAGAAGGATATGATGGAATTTTTTTTTTACTGCTTATTGCTTTGGAGAGGTGCAGAGAACCTCTGCAGAATTTTGCTTTGGATGTCAGCATGATCATAGTCAATCTTTCCTTTTGAAGCTTTGAGCCCTGACCCAAATGAAATCAAACATATCTTTGGAATACTTATAATTTCTTTTCCTGAAAAACTATTTTTTCCCTTTTCATTAAATGAAAAATAAACTTTTCATTTATTATAGCATGCAGGTGACCTCAAAATGAAATAATTAAATCTGAATTGATTGATTGTTTACTATGTTATATGTAACGGTAGTCCCTAGACATTTTTCAGACTGTAGCCATTTCAGCAACATACATGAAACTTTGGTAAAATTATGAGATCATTTGTACTCCCCTGACTTTAATATAAATTAGAGTCTAGAAGCGATAAGAGGAACAAAATGCACACTTTCCAGCTAAAATCCCATGGGGACTCTAAAAGGTCTTTAGAAAGTTCTACTTCTTTAACATTCCCAAGTACTTACAGTGTTTTTGATAAACAATATATGGATTCTCTACTAATTCTGTAAGTCCCAAAGGTGCTTTTTCAGGAGGCAACTGGACTTCCTTGTTTTTTCTTTTCTTTGAAGACTTTTTGCTTCTCATCCAAGAAACTTCTTCAGCTCTGACAGGATAGTGGGGAAGGGAAGGATTTATATTCCTTGAAGACAGCTGGTCATTTGCATCCTTTTAAAGGGTTGTTGAAGCACTTGGAGGTTTATCTGTGTCCTCAGAGTCACCTGAGTAGTGCTCCTGGTTCTTGTAGTCTGCAACCCCCCCGCCCCCGAAAATCCATTCTTACTCCCACACCATTCAAAGGGTGTTCATCTCAAATTGTATAGCTAAAAGTCTATAGAGATTCTCAGTCATCCAGGTCATGGTTGTCCCAAAGGTGCTTTTTCAGGAGGCAACTGGACTTTCTTGTTTTTCCTTTTCTTTGAAGATGTTTTGCTTCTCATCCAAGAAGCTTCTTCAGCTCTGACAGGATAGTGAGAATGGAAGGAATGGAAGGGTAGTGGGGAATGGAAGGATTCCACTATCCTGTCAGAGCTGAAGAAGCTTTGTGGATGAGAAGCGAAACGTTTTCAAAGAAAAAAAAAACAAGAAAGTCCAGTTGCCTCCTGAAAAAGCACCTTTGGGACAACCATGATCTGGATGACTGAGAATCTACAGATTTTTAATTCTGTAAGTAAACATGTTAGGGAAATTCTATTGAAAGGAATTTTGACATTCTTTTTAAATTTGTTTATATGATTTATGCAAGACAATACATATGGAAATGCTTTTTTATTTTTACCCCTTCCTTCTCTGGTTCTTTAGTTGCACTATGATTAGCACTTGGATGATGAAGAAAAGCAATTTGGCTTAATATAAATATAAATAGACACAACGGAGAAATAGCCATGACTAAGACTTGAATGAACTAGAAATAAAGAGATTTTGGCAGAAGCAAATTATTACTTATTTGATTGCATGGATCATAAGGTTTTGATATTAAAATACATGTAAGCCTTTACAAAATAACCTTTGTTTATTTCAATATGAAAATTGAAAGCCATGATAGATGTTTTGATAGAAAATAATGCAGCTATCAAATATTTTTTTTTAACAAGTAGTCGAGGCAATGTCATTTAACAAATATTTTAACAAAGACTCTGGGATGTTTTGTACTACTTGAATTAGAAATCACCAGACTGGGTAATCTTGCAAGTTATCTCAAAGAATGCACATTTTCCTCTCTCTTCCAACCCTTAAGTATTTTAGCACTAGCAACTTTAGGTTGATGATCTATTTGCATTTGCAACAGTATATATTACATTTCATGCAATGAAAGTTTATAAGATTACACTACTATATGCAACTAAGGATGGGAAATAAGAGATAAACATATTTACATTTCTTAAAGCATTGCATATTATTCTTTGTTGATTTGTTTATCCTAGAAGAGTCCTTCCCAGTTTAGCACCTTCTCAGTAAGTTGAGGTAAAATTGCTATTATAAACTATCCTTCTAGTAGTCAAAGAGGCATTAGAATAATAGTTTTAGGATTAAAAAACAATTATCTTCTTTAAATATGATTTCTATTGAAACTTTAAAGAAGAAGATAAAAACTAATCCAAACTAATCTAAAGTAAGTGGGGGGGGGGGGGAGAGAAAAAGAAAGAAATCAAAGAGATTTTGATTTAGGCTGATTTGCACATGTCTAATTTTAGCTTAACTTAATCATAGTCACAACAGGGCTGTAGAGAACACACATCAACTAAATTTAGTAGGGAAAATAATGTCCTGCTTTTGAGAAACTGAACCATGTTCTCCAGGTATAAATGAAATCATAATCAAGTTGATTGAAAATATTTCCCCCTTTCCCCGCGCCTGCTCAGTTACCCATGAAATGTTAGTGCTCTATAGCAGGGATCCCCAAGCCCCTGTTAGGAACTGGGCCACACAGCTGGAGGTGAGTGGCAGACAAGTAAGCAAGCAAAACTGAAACCATCCGCCCTCCAGTCCATGGAAAAATTGTCTTCCATAACACTGGTCCTTGTGCCAAAAAAGTTGGAGACTGTTGTTCTATAGCAATCCACAGTAAAGCAATATGAAGTAGTATTTAACCCAGCAGCACGTAACTTTGAGGCTACGCTTGGTCCTTGAGTAACATGTTGTAGCTATATTCCATATTGTAAGGTGGGTGGTACAACCAGGACTAAAATTTAATTTTAATTTAATTTTTCAATTTACATTTTATTTTAATTACATATATGTATAGTTAATATGATTGTATTATCATTGTTTAAAATAATTTCTGATTTCTGACACATTAAACATTGCAGACTAGATGCAAACTTTTTGGAGCCTCAGTTTATGCACTTTGTAAAATATCAAATAGCATCAAACAGGGAAAAAGTGTATTGCAATCAGTAGCAACTTTTTATTAATTTCAGTGTAGTTTGAGTGCACTCTCACTGCTCAGAATTTAAAGAACCTTTTTAAAATAAAACCTACTATGAATACTAAATTTAAGCTAAATTATTACTATGCCAATATTAACTTCTGAAATACTTGTAGTTAATAAATACCCACACATAAAACTAATATATGTGTGCACATATTATCTACAATGAATATTCTTCGTTCATATCGGAGTAATTCAGAAGCTGAAAGTATTGTAATATTTGCAATAAATACTATTAATTATAAATGTCCTGTCGCTTGGCTACTGGCACAAACATAAATTGGAACAAAATATTCAAGGATAATTAAGGTTTCCTTACTAATTATCTGATAAAAAGCCTTAATATTTAAAACCTTGCAGGTAAACGACATGTTATTTATAATCCTTGCTGACAAAAAATTAAGCTTTTAAGCACTCATATTGTTTTACCTAACAAAAAAGCTATATTTATAGAAACTGTTTTGTTATGAAAGCAAATCTTTGAATATCCAAGTGGGCCGCTCAGTCACCTTGCTGCCACAGTCTGCCCTAGTTTCAACTTGCGGATTACTTAATATTACAATAATCTAGATTTAAGAAACCATAGTTGGGCTCTCCCTGCCCAGGAAAAGGTATCATTGGTAGGACTACTTATCTAAATATGAAGCTGACTAGATGATGTTGAACATGCTGGACATTCATGTAACAACTATCAGCAGCTCTTCAAAGATGTTGTATCTTTCTCTGTGAGCCACAAATAGACATGTGTGATTTAGGGAGGTGTCAACATATGATTTAGGGAGGTGTCTTTTTAGACCTATGGCTGTAATAAAGTTTTTGACTTCTCTACATCCAATAGTATAAAAATTGGCAAGATGGTAGATGGAATGTCATAATGCAAGCCCAATATCTTTTGAATTTTTGGAAAAAGTGCAGAAAGTTGCAACCAAGATGATTAAGGGGCTCGAAACATATGAAGAACAGTTGCAGGAATTGGGTTTGTCTAGACTAGTGAAAAGAAGGATTAGGGGTGTCATGATATGAGTGTTTCAATATTTGTGGGGACAGCCACAAAGGGGACAATATCTTTTCCAAAGCACCAGAAGACAAGACAAGAAACAATGGATGGAAACTAATCAAGGAGAGAAGCAACCTGGAACTAAGGAGAAACAATGAGAACAATTAATCAATGGAACATTGTGGGTGCAAAGGGACTCGAGATTGATGGTGCATTTGACTCCTTCTTCAGGCTCAGCCTGGTCATCTCCTATATGTCTATCTCCTTGGTTATTTTCTCTTCAATAAAATTGTTCATGTAAACCCCTTACTTTAAGGTTAAGAGAGTTTCATGGAATTGATAGGAAAGTTTGTATAAGAGCATGAGTCAATATTCCAACAGTTCAGATAAACTTAAGTCTCTTGAATGACTATTATGGGAATCTTTTATTTTATTATTTCATTTAAAATGGTGTTTTGGAAAACTAAGAATAGGTTCTAACAAATTGACAACAGACTTCACTAGAACAGAATATAATCAAAGCAGATAAACAGTTACAGTTGTATAAATGTATATTGAAGTGGGATTCTATGAGCATTATTATTAATGTTTCTACTAGCAACAGCTACTCAGCTTTAGAACAACAGCCTGTGAGCCCAAGATATGGAACAAAAAATAAATTAATCACAGCTGCTTGTTTGAGGTGAGATGAGATGAGGGACAACTGGGAATGTTAACACCATTGGGAAGGTAGGGAGTTTCAATAAAATAATTTTTTTTTACAAAGTAAATCTTTCTTATAATGGAGGCTTTTTAAGCCGCTTTGAGAAAATGCATCAGTTGGACAAAAAGATGGAGATAAGATTTTAAATCTGACAAGTCTACAGTATATATTGATAGGCAATTCCAAAAAGATAAGAAGAGAACTGAAATTCAGAAGGGCATATACCACCCTGAAAAGAAAATATAGTTTTGAACAGCAAGAATGCTATGAGTGTTTACAGTTTTCAAAATAAGTATTGGTTTTTAGTAGTCAGTATCAATCATGAATTGATGGAGCAGTAGGAAAACAATAATCCACTATTGAGAGACTGTTTGGTGCAGTGGTTATGGCATCAGGCTTGAAAGCAAGAGACCATGAGTTCTAGTACCTTAGGCATAAAACCAGCATAAAAACAAACCTAGGAAGGAGGCAATGACAAACCATTTCTGAAAACCATGCCAAAAAAACTGCAGGGACCTGTCCAGGTAGGCTCTCAGACACAACTGAATGGAAGGGGGGGGGAATGCCCTACTCCCTTTGTCAGCAACCATATTATACACCTTCTCATTCAAATATTCAATCCTTATTTTTGTTGCCAAATACAAGGTTTCAGAAAAATTAATAAATTACCTTTGTCCAAAGTCAAATTTTAGGCAAACTTTAGCAGAGACCTACATCCACAAGTTTCTATAATTATTGGGAAGACATAAATGTTTGGTGAGGTTGAATAGTAAGGATCTCTTTAAGAATTTACATTGTTGGCTCTTAAAAACTGATTTAAAACTTTTCTGTCCACCAGGTTTTCCTTGAATAGGTGAGATTTGGTAGGCCTACACCTTGTGCAAATAGTGTGTAGATTGACTCATTCCATTCTGAATGGACCAAATCATAGTGGCTACACCAAATTTGCATTCTGGTTAGAATGATTAGATCTTGACCAGCTCAAGGTTGACTCAGCTTCCATCTTTCTGAAGTCAGTAAATTGAGAACCCAGATTGTTGGGGGCAATATGCTAACATTGTAAACCCACCCACAGAGTGCTGTAAAGCACTATGGCATAGTATATACAGTAAGTCTAAATACTATTGTTATTGTTATTGATATATTTGCAAAATATCTGTTTTTTTATACTTCATATAGATGAGCCGTTCACTTTAATGGTCTCCTTTCATCCATCCTTTCATATTTCAAAATATTCCAGTTTCACAAAGGCTATGCCTACACAAACCAGGTAGCATTGAATCCATGGAACATTTTGGGGATTGTGTCTTTAATTTTGATTTAATAGCAATAGTGCTTAGACTTAAATACTTGTCCATAGTTCTTTATAGCACTATTTGAGCAGTTTACAAATGTCAGCATATTGCCCCCAACAATCTGGGTTCTCATTATCCTTCAGAAAGATGGAAGCTTGCTTACATATGAGAATTTGTTGAAGGTTTATTTTTCTATTAGGCTTTATTTATTTTTACTTACTCTATTGAATTTTGGTCAATGACCTTAATGATCTGGTGTCAAAGAATTATGAAGGATCGCAAAGGATGAGTAGAAGCTGCTATATCTATTTAAACTCTCCCTTGGTTTCTTGACAGAATGGCATAGGTAGAAAGAAGAGGTTCCTGACATTATACCATGTGAGATATCAACACCTCCTCTTGGTAGTAGCATTTGTGGGGAATCCACTTAATCAGACCTTCCCTTTTTTAATGAGAAAAGTAATTAAGTTAAGAAACACATAATTTCCTGGACCAATTTTTGGAAGTGATGTATTTTGTTGGATATGCCATTAGTGACAATTGAAACACAAAACCACTTCAAATATATCATCCAATAATATATCATCCAGATAATACCCCACAGGGGGAAAAAGGGTACTGGGCAGAGAAATGTCATTCATGCACAGCTCAGCTAATTGTACTTCTTTCTGTCCAGACTGGGTGGGCAATTAATTTTCCCAAGGGGTCATATGAGAAACTGGGACATTTGTGGAGGGCTGCCATCATCCCGCCCTCTGCATCCTAAGCTGATGCTTCCCTGTCTCCCTGCCCCCCTGATGCCAACACTGCCAATGCCATGGGCCAGACCAGCCTTGCCTATAGGCTGGATGTGGCCCACAGGCCATAAAATGGCCAGGTCTGGAAAGGATCCAGTGCCCATCCTGGTGTTTCTTGACTGAAAGCTGCCATCTGCATTTCAATAATTTGCCATACAGAGGCAAGCATGCACAGATTTCAGTTGAGAGGGAGATGCACATTTTTCTTTCTTCTCATCCTTCTCATCCTGTGTAACTCCTGTGGGTGACTTCATTCTGTTATGGGTCAAATAACAATGGTGACGACATCACCAGATAAAATAACAGCTAAGTTAATATGACTTGGTAGTACCATCAATTGAGGGTAACCAAGTATGGAAATAAAATTACATTACATTGCAAGGCATGCAGCGAACTGTCAAAAGATAGAAGCATTTTTCAGCATTGTTAAAACTTATTATAAAACATAGCTACTAGTTTTGTCCAAGCTCTATTCTCTCCTCCTCGTGACTGTCATTTCTAGATGAATACAAATTTTATGCTGTTCTCTCTTTCAATCTTTCTTTCTCTATGGTTCTTACAAGTTGGATTACTGCCAAGAGGTTGCTGAATCTTGCTGACTGTTGCTAGAAAGTCCAGGGCTTTTTAAGTACTCTATGGTGTCACTTGCCATTAAGACAAGGAAATGTAATTTGAACTTCCCTGTTTAAAATGTGCATCTTAGCATGGCTGTTAGCCACATTTCTGGTTGTTCAAATACTGTAAGGCTTTAGAAAATAAAAATCACCATTAGGTTAATGAGTAACTTGGAATTTTCAGTGAGTGTTTCTATAGATAGTGCTTGTCTTGTCCAATAATTCTGAATTCATAACAACTCTGTAACTTAATTTAACCAGCATTTAATTTGGCCTTTTCTGCTCCCCCCACTCCTAGGACCATTCAGCTGATTAAAAGTCATAGTTCAAATCCTATTGAAACTGCAGATAAGGTCATTTTTATTGGGATCACATTACATTTGTCTTGCATGCTTATGTGTGTAGATCAGTAGTGGGTTCTAAATGCCGTTGCTACCAGTTTGTGCGTGGGTTTGCGTGTGCGCTCACGCGTGACGCTTCTGCGCATGCGCAGAATTGTCCCGGATGGGTGGGCAGAGCCTCCCGCCGCTACCGGTTCATAGAACCGGGCCGAATTGGGAGCAACCCACCGCTGGTGTACATACGTACATAACTGCATATAAATAAAACCAATGACTGAAATATAATCATTCTAGATTATGTAGAATTAGCATATTTAACAAATTCTTTTAATCTAAGGAATTTATGAATATAGTCTCCTTTTGGTAGATAGTCATACTGGTGCTGAACTGTAGCCTCCACTTGGACCGTAGGCCCTATCATGGTTGCAATCTCAGTTACTACATGTTTGTCCTTATCTATGGGTCTGCCAAAGATGAATAAAGGGATATTTGCAGACAGTTCTCACAAAGCATTAAGGAAGAGGGAGAATAATCTATTGTCAGTGTATATGATAATAAAAGACTCACCTGATTTGAAACAATTATTTTTAATCCACACTGTTCCTTTGTCTTTGGTCACAGAGCTGATGCATATATAGGCAAGATGTTAAAATCTAATGTTTAATGGTTAGTTCTAGATGCAGAGGATATTAAAGCATTAACAGGATGAAAAAAATCACATAGGTTGTGACCATAGCCATGAAATAACGGTATATCCTGGGAAAAATATTATGACCAATCACAATATTATGGTGCAGAAATTACACACTAACAACAAAGGTAAGTTAACGCTGTGATATTACCCATTGTAACATGGCTTTGAAAACTGGACCATCAGAAAAACTAATAGAAGAAAAGTTGATGCTTTTGAATTGTGGTGCTAGAGGAAAATGTTGAAAGTAGAGTTCAATACCAGATAAAATAAAAGCAAATCATTAATAATGAAGCTAATACTTTGCATATATAATACAAAAGCAAGACATTGGTGGGGATGAATCCTGACACTTTCTATTTTAAGAAAGTAGAATAATGCCAATAGAAGATGGCTTGATACTAATGTCACAAACATGAGTTTATAAGTACTGAAGAAGCAGCTACTGACAAATAAACCGAGCAAATGATGTTCTATTCACAAAGAATTAGAAACAAGTGAATGATTGAACAACAAGCAATAGCACTCATTACACTCCCAAAAAATGCTTTGGTAGGGTACAAACCAATTTTTGCATGATTTATTTCCAGCAGAGATTTAGCTACACATGAATTGTTAGACTTGGCAGGTATCATATGATTTTTCATGATAGCATAGATTTCCTACACTATTGAAAAAATCTGCAAAATCTCTTGAGATTTCTCATTAGCAATCACAGGAGATTTTCATATTCTACCCTGAGGTTTCAGCATATATGGTAAGCTAATGAAATGCCTATTTGGGTATATGTACAGTATATGTGTGTGCATGTATACACAGGCACACCAACAGACACGTATCTGGACACAATCTGGATTTAATGCAGTTTACAGTATATGACATTGTGGTATGTGAGTGTCATGTTGCCAATCCCAATTCTACTCCTTCATTTTAATGTTTTTCCTTTTCTTTCTTGTTTGGAGCTATTCTGCGTTTTTATACATGAACTCTATCAGATATAAGGGAAATGCATCAGTTCTTTCATCAGGGAACTGGAAACTGAGATGGAAACTACCACAGACATTTCAGATATATTTTTAAATGTCACCTTAAATGGAAAACTAAGTCTTAAAAATAAGATCTAGAATAGAACAGAGATGATATTGAAGAAAATATGTGGCAAAAATTGGATAACATAAAACAGTGAAGGTATGTATGTATGTATGTATGTATGTATGTATGTATGTATGTATGTATGTATCTATGTATCTACGTATTTATTTATTTATTTATTTATTTATTTATTTATTTATTTATTTATTTATTTATTTATTTTGTAATCATAGAATAAGACAGAATATTATAAATGTACTTATTTGCTTCAAAGGAAACTGAAAACTATTTTTTTTTCTTTTTAAGTCTTTGTTTCTGCACTTCTGCTTTGTTTGCTTGCTTGCTTGCTTGCTTATTTGCTTGCTTGTAGCAACCATTCAGAAAACAGCTGGAAAAAACAAGAAAGTGTATGAAAGATTTTGAGAGATGAGGAGAGAAAAAGAAATGATGTCATATTTCCAGATTTTCTTATTATAACTTACTTGCTGTTTATATGTACACTGAGAGCTTATGCACCGGAGACAAATTCCTTCTGTGTCCGATCACACTCGGACACTCGGACACCTGTTCTGTTCTGTTCTGTTCTAAATAAATTTATAACATTATAGCGTCTATCAGTAAAATTTTAGTATGTCTTATTTATTTATTTTTTACTGACCTGGTCTTCTGTAAAGAGATGATATCAAGGTTTCTTTATTGCTGCAAAATAGTTAAAAAAATGGTGAATGTTTGTGTTTTTGGCCATTAAATTCTAAATCCCTCCAGATATATTGGATCAAACATCAAACTGGAATTTTGGGACTTTCAATCCCAACACATATGGAAAGTTGGTTGGGTCTGGGTAAAATAGTTTTTACATTACAGTTCTAATTAGTATCCTGGTTATCACATTCTGGTCTAACTGTTCTATATCTTCCAAAACATTCCTAGGCAGAGCATACTGTAATGTATACAAATAATCTGGTTATCTATTTTGGTGGCTAGAATAATTTAGGTTCATTTCTGAGAAGAATGGAATGTGATGCTTTGAAGCCATATCATTTTGACTTCATGAAGAAATATCTTTAGCTCAGCTCCCCCATGAATTGATCTACTGAGGGGGAAAAGTCATTTTGGTTTCTCTTTGAGTGAGCTATTTTCTCCCTATATGCCTGAGTGATTCCTTTCTTCTTGGCCATCTCCTCTTTTCAGCCTTCTGTTCTTGGGCTTCACCCAAGGGTTTTTCTTTGTTATTTTATTAAGTGCACATTTAGTATATTAGCATCTTGACATTCCTTCTAACCATCTGTGATTGGGAAACAATATTTAGAGCAATTGTCAAAGCTTAGCTTAGATAAATCTAGTGGAAATATTTTTTATGTAATAAAGGTTGTCTAATATTAGCAATCATTACATTACTGTAAGTAATTAAATGGAGGTATCAGAATAGTGCTACATGATAGGATTTTATTGCCTTGTTATTACTATTTATTCATGCATGGTTTTTTTTCAAAGGGACAGTGGGAGTCTTAAAAAGTTTTATTTCAGTTTAGAATTGCCAACTGATATTACAGGTACAACTAAACAGTTGGAAGAGATATAGTAAAACTGGATGAAATTTAGAATAAACTGGGCAGAAAAGGTGTGATCAAATACTCTTGAGAGTTCATTGTTAAACAATAAAATAATTGTGTATTATCCCTAATGCATATTCATTGTCATCCAGTAATCCTTTTCTAGAGTCCTGGAGTGATGATCTACTAGAAACTTTTGGTGACTAGTATACTGTTGTAGGCTTGAGAATACTTGTTTTGGACTCTGTATAGATAGAATATATCTCTCATCAAAATATAAAACTTCATATTCTTAAAGTAAATTAATTACTAGAAACTAATAATGACTGTTTAGAATCTACCTTTTCTCGAGTGTTTTTGTTAAGTATTTGTATCACATATCTTTGCTTCAAAATGAGATAAAACTCTTGCAAAAAGTGTTTGGTTTTGCTGCCAGTATTCTAACGCCATGCAGATATTTGTAGCTTAATGAAAACAGAATATCTTGGCACTGAAGTGGCATGAGATAGATGAATAATGAGAAGCTAGAGATAAAGAAGGAAGTAATAATGTTACTACCATTCTGGAGCCCTGAATGTTAGTAGAAAATGCTTGTCACTTTTCCGGTTTCATATCCTGTGTCTGATCCATTCAGTGAAATATTTTGGACTGGCATTATCAGTTAATTTAAAATATACACTTCTCACGGTGGTTTACGCATTTAATTCAAACAGAATCCAATGCAAACAAAACAAAGAGTAAAGAACATTAGTAATTCAGTAGCAGAGTCTAAGAAAGAAATAGATGCTAGAGTTATTCATGATTTTTCATTACCACTATTTATGTTGTTTTTAATTGTGCTGAAAAATATTTATTGTAAATTAATATATTTTAACGTTAAGAATTAATTATATGCCATTAATTTGATAACTCCTAGAAATGGCAGATACATTTTCTTCAAGACAATTTGTCCCCAACCTGGACCTTCAGGTTGGTACTGCTTCACCATCCCCACTGTAATAAAGTCCGTTTACCTTAGCAATAGCAATAGCAGTTAGACTTATATACCGCTTCATAGTGCTTTACAGCCCTCTCTAAGCGGTTTACAGAGTTAGCATATTGCCCCCAACAATCTGGGTCCTCATTTTACCCACCTCGGAAGGATGGAAGGCTGAGTCAACCTTGAGCCGGTGAGATTTGAACCGCCGAACTGCAGCTAGCAGTCAGCTGAAGTAGCCTGCAGTACTGCACTCTAACCACTGCGCCACCTCGGCTCTAACCTTGCTGTTGACTGTCCCCTTTCTTCTGTTTACTCCTAATTTCCTACCATTATAAACCTTTACAAAGCCAATTCTTTACATAATGTATCCAAAGTGTAATAATTTGAGCTTTATCATTTGTGCCTCAAGTGAGAACTCTTAATTGATTTGTTTGATGATTCATGTATTTTGGGGGAAGGGGAGTTGCCATGGTGGTATTTTTAGGAGTCCTCTACTAAGTGCTGGATTGATGAGTACTGTTTAAATGCTAGATCCTTCGCTGTTGGAACTTCCTTCTGAGTTGGATATATTTGAGAATTGTTTTTCCATATGCCCATTTTCAGTGTCTTTACAGATGTTGTAATATTGCTTTTTGTTTCCTTCTGAAATTCTTTGTTAAGTTCCTTCCTAAGATTACACTGATTATTCTGGTAACCAGTTTGTTTTTGTTTGTTTCTTGATCTTTCATGTTTCTTTTTAACAACTTCCTTAAGTTCATCCCACAGTTCCTCTGGTTCCCTTTCTATCAAGTCAAGACTTTGAAGCAATTCCAGATGTTCTCCTCAAAAATGATGGGTATGTGCTGAAGTCATATTATGGAAACTGGTTGGATTACTTATTCCACTTTAGCTTAACTTGGAATTTGCACATGAGCAGTTTGTGATCTACTCCATAGTCAGCCCATGGCCATTCTAACTGAGCTATCTACCTCCTTGTATGAATTATATAGTCAATCTGATACTGTGTGCTCCATATGGTGCTGGACATGGTTATAGGAGTGCAGTTGTTGGAAGACTATGTTATCAATTAAGGAATAATTAGTTGACAAAATTTATAGGTCATATTTATAAGTCCTGCTTCATTTTGTTCCGTAAGCCATATAGCCCAACTACATTTTTTCTCCTTAATGTTTCCATCTTTGACATTCCAGTCAAATCAGCATGTATTGCTTGCATGTTCTATTGATTTCAAATTGAATTTGGCCATAAAACTCATCAATCTCCTCTTCATCTACATCAGTCACTTGGATAATTGTCATATTCAAGACTTATTCAAAAGGCTAATTGATATTATTTAGTCATTGTATTCTTGTTATACCCTTCCGGATACTGAAAGCATGCAATTTCTTCTTCTTTTTATTTCTCCTAAGTAGAATGATCTGGACTGAAAGTATCCAGTTCCAGTCCATTTCAATTTGCTGATACCTAAAACATCAATGTGTAGTGAATGCATTTCATTGTTCATTCTATTTTTTATTTATTTATTTTATTTATTTATTGTGTCAAGTACGTATTTGATAATATACATAAGTATAACATTATTTGAATACATAAGATAGGTACAAATAAAAGGGAACATTTGGACAGGGACGGTAGGCACGCTGGTGCGCTTATGCACGCTTATGCACATTCTGTTGGGCTTTCTAATGTTCATGCTTCTTATATTCCCTGTGCCTACTGTAATTCTATCTTTCCAACTTTGGATTTTCTTTTTCTGTCTGGCAGCATTAGCAAGTAGACATTCCAAAAGCTTCTCCAAGCTAGCCATTTCATAAACACCACTCTAAAAGATCCTCAGCTCTTCCTCAGAAGCATATTGAATGCCATCTGTCTTCAGCGACCCATCATCTCATACTCCACTGTAAATCACTTTACATTGTGATCCATATGGTTTTCTTGGTAAAATGCTGAAATGGCTTATCATTGTTTTATCCATGCAGAATGAAAAGAGTCCTTTGCCATTGTCACTAAAGCATCTATTTCCTGCATTTTCCTATTTCTGCTGATCAATATAGGTACTTGTTTGCTTTAGGTGGATAGCTGGAATAACTTTCCTGCTTTGGGTTATCCTGCTAGCTCCTGGCATATATATACTCCTGGCATACCTCCTGAAATTTTTTGCCCATTGCCTACTGCAAACACCTTCCTCCCCTTCATGGCAAAGCAATGAGAGGGAGAAATCATTCAGGAATTGTATATAATTATTGTTTCATCTCATTATTGGAATAATATTATTGACTGTATAATGATAATATTGACTGAGCTGTGATGGTGCAGTTATTAGAATGCAGGACTGCAGGCTAACTCACTGCTCATTCCAGGAGTTCGATTCTCACTGGCTCAATGTTGATTCAGACTTCCATCTTTCCGAGGTCAGCAAAATGAGGACCCAGATTGTTGGGGGCAATATACAGACTCTGTAAACTGCTTAGAGAGGGCTGTAAAGCACTATGAAGTGGTATATAGCCTAAGCGCTATTGTTATTAATTATTAACATGACCCTGGACCAATTACTGTATTTTAAGGATGAGTATATTCTTCTTAGCTATATCTTCAGTCTATCAAGATCTCTTATAAGTGTGGATTTTTCAGTTGAAGAATTGGTAAAAAACATTATTATACAACACTGAAAGGAGAGTTCTATACCTAATTTGAGCAATGAATTGTTATGTGCTATTTTGAAAAAAAAATGTATTTTTTCAGCAAATGGGTAACAGGGAAGACTTTTGAGCAATATATTTTGTGGTATTAATATAAATGAGATGAAATTTAGAAGCTTTATATTATTATTTGTCTCATCTGTATATATGTATATGGCATCACCAATTTAATTTATAATAGAAAACATTCATACATAGATGAGATATATGGACACATAGCTGTACAAATCAAAGGGAAAATGTTACAATTGTATTGCAACACAAAACTGATACCATCACTGAAACAATCAGCCAACCTTAAATTATATGATGTTATATGACCACAGGGAAGTCCCTTTTAAGAATTCCACCTGTTCAGCCCAATATGTGACCTAAGTTGTAAACATCATGATTATCATGTGGCTTACCAGAACTACCATGAAAAAACTAGTTGGTACCTTGGACTTGAAAAGTGTCCTGGGGTCAGAGCTATAATTCTACAGGGGTTTATCAGCCTGATCTGGAAATTTGAAATTTCTTCCAGGAAACACTGCAGGTAAGCAAATAACTAATTTAGTGCTAGATAAGGAAGTTGGCTTTTTAAATCCATGCCTATATCAGTTGCTTGCTGTGCAAGGAAATTAAACTTACATCTTGAATGTATATTAGTTTTGGTCATATGGTAGACTTTTATCTTTGACATGATAAAAAGAATATTAAAGGAAAAAACTCATTCTGAAAGGAGAAAAAAACAACTATAGCGAACAGATACTCATTTAACTGTTATTGCCAATTAATAAACTCCATTAGTTTTCAATAGCTTCACATAGCTATTTAAGTCCCAGTGAATTTAAACAGCAACTAAAGCATGAGGATAGATAGCAATCTAGGTTAAAGCTGACTTGAATGAGTTTTCATGTTTTATGCATATTTTCTTTATCTGACGATACTTTAAATGCAGTTGTGGAATGAGCTTGAATCTGCCATGCATTGTGACCAAGATTCAGATTCAACAGATAAGACCAGACATATGAAATAGCTACATTAAGCTGCATAATAAAATTTATGTAGCAAACAGAAAGTAAGGATAGCTGATTTCTGTTTAATGGCAACTTGATCAAAAACAAGTATCCTTGGAAAATCTGCTGCTTACTTACAATTTAATTCTTGGCTTCATAGTTATAATGTCAGTTCAGCTCTATGACCTGCTAGCGGTAAGCTGATTGGAGAACTTTCATTTTAAAGGTAGAATATAGATGCAAAACAAACAAATATTAATGGAATTATTAATTAGATTCAGCTTTCTTTCTTTCTGCTTTGCCACAATAGAATAGCTCTTAGAATCTTCTTTATGTCTATATTTTTCTCTCTCAAGGCCTACAATGGCATTATGCTCATCGGTAATGATATCAAAGGAGTACATGGGAGACTAAAAAAATGACAGCTATTTGGATGGGGCTGCTAAGAGCATTTCTAACACTTGTGACAGTAGGAAAACTAAATTGAAAAGAGAAATAGGTCTCCTGTTGTCAATATTCAGAAGCCTCACTTTTTTGACCTTAAATTAAAGCCTAAATTAAAACATAGCTTAAACGTGCTCTAGAACCATGCTTGTTTTTTGCTATATGTTCAGTGTAAGATTCCTTAAAGGTCAAATCCTTTAGCTATCTCTAAAATTAAAAAAATATATATTGTTAATGTTTTTTAGAAATGGAACTTCTGAGGTCAAATGACAAATAAAACCTGACTCGAAAACTAAGTTGGTTTAATTAGTTAAACCAGTCTGAATATTAATATCCTGCACTGTTCCCTCCCTTAGTTTTTATGATTCTATGAAATTAAACTGGCTTTGAAGTTTTTATTCAAAGAGTGCTTATCAACAATTCTTCATCAATTGAAAGAAAGTATGAAGAAGGATGTCACAAGGTTCAGACTAGGTTCTGTCCTTGTCAGCATTTATTAAGGATTTGGTGAAGAGAAGAAGATAATTTGTATGAAATTTGCAGATGAGTAAAGATTGGGTCGAATAGCTAATTCAGGGGTGTCAAACTGGCAGCCCGCGGTCCGGATGCATCCTGTGCAGGCCACGCCCATCCCAGGTCCGTGAAGGGAAAAAATGTCACGATACATCACGTGACGGCAACGTGACGTGGCGAGTTTGACACCCGTGAGCTATTTCTTTAACAAACAGTAATAAAATGTAAATTTATCTTGATAGTTTAGAATAATGGTTTGAAAATTAGAGATGCAAAGTTCCCTAATTAAGAATTAGAAACCCCATGTTTAGGTCCAGAATTGCAAATATCTAGCATGGCAATACTACTCATGAAAAAGAGAATAATATTTGAATCGGCTGTTGTTGTTGTTGTTGTTGTTGTTGTTGTTCAGATTGAACAAGAAACAGCATGTCATGTACCTGCAAAAAAGGCAAATGCGGTTTTAGGATGTATTAGTGGAAGAGGAATTTGTAGATGTCATGAAGTAAATACTTCCAGTTTCATCCTATTCTGCATTGGTTTGATGCCATCTTGAGTACTGTGTAATTTCAGGGTACTAGAAGGATTCAGAGAAAATGGAACAGAAGGCAAGAAGAATGATTAGAAAGTTGAGTATATAAAAGAGCTTCAAATATCTGAAAGTGTGGGCATAGAAAAAGATCAGGATTGGAGAACATAGAATAATGGGTCACCCTAAAATACCTGTAAGTTAAATGAGTCTTCAGAACTCATTAGTTATTTCTTCAGTGCTAATCAAAATTGTTTGTAGAAACCATCAAATCAGCCTATAATAGGCTCCAATAAGAAATATGCCCTCACCTGAATATGTGTTGAAAAAATTAATAAATTTGGTTATTCATATTATAAACATTACAAGTTCCAATTGTCCTAAACAAATTATGGGTCCTGCCCTCCCCATCATAAAATTGGCTTAAAGCTGATGTACTAATATCTAATGATAATAATCAATAAAATGTATCTTAAATAGAAGTTGACTTTAATTTAAGAAAAATATTCCCTATGAAATAGATCCAGTGTTGAACAATTGACCCTGGCAACTGCATGGTTTGTGCTAAATATGAGTTAAAATCTCTTAGCTTCAAAAGTGCTGCTGTATAATATGAAATCCCGGAACAGGAACAATACAATTTAAGAGTTTATAAAAGTGCACGCATGTGCAATTCTGATGATAATATCTAAGGAAACTGACTGATGGTTTACATCCAGTTAAACAGATCAAAATACATTCTTGGTACTTAAATGGAATAATCTAGGCTAATGAGGCTTCATTTTCTCCAGGCTACGATAAGTAATACAAATCAAAAGTACAAAAATAGAAATAACAAAATTGGTAGTAGAGGAAAGTGAACATGATGGAGCTCAGCTGCATGCCAAATTGGACCAGTTACATTTTGATTTACATTATCTCAAACTATCCAAATGAATTCTCTTGGGCATGTCAAAGGATTTCCTGCTTCTCAGCAAATAACATGAATGAGGAAAAAACAGTTATCAAGCAAAGCACAAATTTCTGTTTTAAACTATGAAGGTAACATTTCTTTTGCTTTTAAAAGGCACTTTACAATTTGCATGTTTAAGATTTAGTTCAGGGGTTCCCAAACTTGGCAACTTTAAGACTTGTGGACTTGAATTCCCAGAATTCTCCAGCCAGCTATGCTTTTAAAAGGCACTTTACTATGCTGGCTGGAGAATTCTGGGAGTTGAAGTCCACAAGTCTTAAAGTTGCCAAGTTTGAAGACTGCTGATTTAGTTACTCAAAATTTTAGTCTGTTTTTAAGTTTAGTTACAAGATTTCAGAGTTAATAGCAGAGGTGGGCAATTCATTTTCCCAAGGGGCCAAATGAGAAAATTAGGCTGTTGTGGAGAGCTGCCGCTACCCCACTCCCCTCTGCCATTGCCCTGCTGCCCTGCCATCCACCACCATCCTGCCCTCTCCACTGCTGCCACCCTGCCATTACCACTGCTTTGTCCGCCCTCCACCACCGCCCCATTCCCACCACTAGAACCCCATCTCCTCCATTGCCCCACTGCTCCACCCACCAAAACCATCACCACTGCCAGACTCAGCATAGTAATTTTGTGCTGAATCTGAACATGATAAAGATATGGAGAGTGTGGTTTATTATTAATATGTTTGGGGACTGCATATTAGCCAGACCTGGGCATTTTATAGCTCAGGGACTACATTTGGCATGTGGGCGATCCCAGTCTGGCCCCTGGTGGTGGCAGCGGGAGGCGAGGTGGTGGCAGTGGTGGGATGGCACAGAATGATGGTGGTGGTGGTGGGTGGGGCAGCAGGGCAATGGAGACATGGGGTTCTAGTGGTGGGCATGGGGTGGTGGTGGAGGGGGGACAAAGCAGTGATAATGGCAGGGTGGCAGCAATGGAGAGGGCAGGGTGATGGTGGACAGAAGGGCAGCGGGGTAGTGGCAGAGGAGGGTGTGGCAGTGGCAGTTCTCCACAACAGCCTAAGTTTCTCCTTTGGCTCCTTGGGAAGATGAATTGCCCGGCCCTGCTATTAGCTCTGAAATCTTGTCCTTTATATAAATAAAATCCTTTATTTTAGTCCCAAATAATAACTTACATCTTCTAATGACATATTTTATAATGAGTGTTTTTCTTCTTTATTCGTTTTTTTGCTTGAGAAAATACAACTGAGCTTTCAAAAGTATTTTGCATCAAAAAGCAACATAGTGCACTACAGTGAGTTGGACATAGGCTACAATCTTAATTACCCTTACTCAGGAGTAGATCCGTGAACTGAACAAGATTTACTCTTACATAAGTGTACAGATGGTAATGTATGGCTAGGGAGGGCTAATCAACCAGGAAAATCAGTGGGTGATTGGATACATCACATCACATGTTGCAGCCTGGTATGTTTGTTTGCTGCAGCTAGGAAGTGGTGATGGACTCTTTTCTTATTACTGCAGTAAATAAATAAACAATGCACAGATGGTTTTAATTTAAGGTAGACATTTAAATGGTCTGTTCTAATGTGGAGAAAAGCAAGAGATAAATTCAACCAGCAAATTGCTCAGCAAATTTCTGAATTCATTACTTTAAAAATATGTAGGCAATGAATTGTAATTATGTGCCTCCACATTCAGCTCTTTGAAAGCCTGTATGAGGTGTCTTGTAAATCCACAGGGATGTTTTTTTCCAGGCTGATTAGTGGAGATTTTTAAACAGGAGCAGGAATAAAGGAGTGGGGAGAAAAGATCTAATAGAAATGTTGACAGACCATTAACTAGAATATCACTAATGGGTGCACGAGTAGATAGAGATGTTTTTAATTGTAAGGAGGTTAATTGGTTTGCAAAATTTGCATTCTGTTTTTTTTTTTCCTTTAGTGGTGGCAGTTTCAGCATATTCATTGATATAGTTGGCTATTATCTTAAGAGGATTCAAAGATTCATAACATTCTCCTAAACAAAACAAGTGGAACATTAGCTTGTTAATGGGGCTGCCTCAAGAGGAGAGCTGGCTGACTTAGAGCTTATTTAAATAGAAACAGGCAAGTGGAACAGGTTCTATTTTATTCTGCTTTCCCTTATGGTTATCAGTAAACTCTATCTTGATTTTTAATAAAGTCCAGATAATGTTTTAATCCGCAAAAGATATGCTTTTACAAGAGACAAGAGGTAGAAAATGTGTTTAGTTTCTCACATGATTTTGTTTTTGTAGAAATTTTTTTTTTTAGTGTTTTCTATACAGGTAATCCTCAATTTACAACCATTCATTTAGTAACCATCCAAAGTTACAACAGCACTGAAAAAAAGTGACTTATGACCAATTTCACTCTTACGACTGTTGCAGCATCCTCATGGTCATGTGATCAAAATTCGGACATTTGGCAACTGGCTTATATTTATAACGGTTGTAGTGTCTTGAGGTCGTGCGATCATGTTTTGTGATTGTCTGACAAGCAAAGTCAATGGGGAAGCCAGATTCACTTTACAACCATGTTACTAACTTAACAACTGCAGTGATTCACTTAACAACTGTGGCAAGAAAGGTTGTAAAATGGGGTGAAACTCACTTAACAACTGTCTCATTTAGCAATGAAAATTTTGGGCTCAATTGTAGTCATAAGTCGATTACCTGTATATTTAGTCTTAACACTCAGTCCAATGAAAATCAGAATATTACAAAATCAATAACCTTATTTCAATCTCTCTGTCTAAAAGCTTGTCTTGAAGAAAAGAGTGGTGTTAAGAGGGTCAAGTAAGAACGGTGGGAAGCAGGAGGTTTTACATGTAATACATTTAAATTTACATTTAGTAGTTTTACATATAATAAATTTATTTATAAGGAAATTAAGAGACTAAACTTAGGTATATACATCCTATTTTCTTACAAGACTTCCCATAGCTGACAAGTAGACTGCATTAGCAGTCACTGTTCCAATATCTTGCCTTCTAAAATTTTAAGCAGTATTATAATAAGTGTACACAATTTTGAATTGCCAGGAACTCATTTGCTGTGTCAGCCCTATAGGACAGACGAGACCAAAAACAAATGAGATCAAAAACAAACATATAACTCTGAACTGAGAAGTCATGGAGTCTGAAACCATTTTTTAAATTAAAACAATAAGCAATTGCCAAGATTGAAAAACACTGAGTTACAGTAACAAGAATCTTGCAAATCTGAATGTGTTCCCTTTCTTCCTCATGTTATCTTCATGAGAATTAGGAAGGTTCCGGGGTGTTTTCTTATGTTTGTTTCTTGGACTGGGCTTGGGCTGCACTTGTCAGATTGTTGTCTTTGGTAATGGATCAGCCCACTTTCCTTCAGTACCAGTCTCTATGTCCTCTGCATCCTATTAAGGGATTCATGTTAGCTAAATTGATTGACTACCCCAGAATGTATGCACAGGAAATACAGCAGTAAGAAATACCTTGGTGAGCAAGCAGAGGCAACCAAAAAGAAAGAAAGCCCAAACCAATGCTTTGCTTATTACAAACCCAAAATTGCTCGTTGACATTTCCAGTTTTAAAAGATCATCTAGAATAGGGGTGTCAAACTCACGTCACGATGGCGTCACGTGACATATTGGGACTTTTTCCCCTTTCGCTAAAATGGGGGTGGGGGTGGCCAGCACGTGACGCATCTGGCCCGTGGGCCGGGAGTTTGATAGCCCTGATCTAGAAGATGATGAAATGCCACAGTTGTTCAACACAAGCAGAATTTGCTTAACAACACCATATAGCCACAGAGATGCTTTGAATAAGAAGCCCTATGAGATCAGCCCCAAAAGCCTACTTTATCTTGCATTCAAAGTCACCCAGTAACTGTCAACCCTACCAGGCATGTCAGGTCAGAAAACAGACTCCTTGAGAAATACTGAAACTTTATTGTTATAGTTTATAGTAACAGAATCTTGACAGCCTGACAGTTTGCTGTCCCTCTCTCTTATACTAGAAAGTGTCATGCCATAGTCTCTTTAAGTTTCGTACTAATATTCTATTCTTTGGGGGCTTAAATCAAGTTTTACTAATATTCTATTCTTTTGGGGCTTAAATCATGTTTTGCATTCCTCCTCAAAGACCATTTCTCTTTCTACAGTAGCCTACCGAATACATTCAGAAGCTTGTAGGTATGAACTGGAAGGCAATAACTCTATTTACTTGTTATTCTCTAGTGAAAGGTGTTTCTGGTGCAGTTCTGCTGCTTGTGATTCAGCATTATGTAAACAGCAAAAGATACTAATGGTTATTGTTAGTCTCCCCTTCCATGAATTTGTTCTATCGCCTTTCAAAACTATGTAAAGTAGTGGGCTTCATCAGATCTAATGAAGGAAAGTCCTACAGATGAATATATACAGGTGATCTTCCAGTTCATTTAGTGACCATTCAAAGTTACACCATCACTGAAAAAGGTGACTTATGATTGTTTTTCACACGTATGACCATTGCAGCATCCTCATGATCATGTGATTAAAATTGAGACACTTGACCACATATTTATGATGATTGCAGTGCCCCTGGGTTATGTGGTCACCTTTTGTGATCTTCTTATGAACAAAGTCAATGGGGAAGCTAGATTCACTTAACAACTGCAGTGATTCACTTAACAACTAAGGCGAGAAAGGTTGTAAAATGGGGCAAAATTCACTTTACAAATATTTCGCTGAGCAATAGAAATTTTGGGCTCTTGTGGTCTTAAGTCAAGGACTACCTGTAATGTGTTTTCCAAATGCATAGATAGCCATATGTGGGAAGGTGTGGAATTTACTGTCACTAGATAAAATAGTTATATAATGATGGATGTTCTGATCCAGAAAATTTCTGAAATGTTTGCAAGCATTATCTCAAAGAAGGCCATGTTACTAGATTATTCAATAATGATAATACAATGGTGATCAAACAAACTCCAGAAAAAGAATAGTTGAATATCTAACAGATGTCTTATTTTCTTTCATGATCTCATTCAGATTACCTTTGGAAGCATCCAGTATTAATCATTTTGCATGAAGGCCTTCTTCACCTAAGCCTTCCAGGTATTGTTTAAAATCAATCTTTTTTTTGAGTGAGGTTATACTTCATTCAATCTCACAAAATATTTTTTAATGTGCTGTTTCTTTGGAAAGGTTTTCTTAAAACTATTGTTTGCATAAACATATTTCTTGTTTACATTATAGAAGTTTTAATCCTTTGGAGAATTAAATTGTTTAGGTCAGGAGTGGGTTCCGGTTTTTCTTACTGCTGGTTCGCTCAGGGACGTGCCGTGCGGGCTGGTCGTGGGTACGCAGTAAAAAAAAAAAGCTTCTGCGCATGTGCAGAAGCAAAAAACAAGATGGCGCCGCCTACAGTGCCGCCGAGAGAATCGGCTCGGGGGCGTGGCAGGTGTGGGTCGCTACCGGTTCTAGCAACCCATGCTGCCACGTTACTAGTGGTCCTATAGAACCGGTCCGAACTGGTAGGAACCCACCTCTGGTTTAGGTACTGGTAATATTAGAAATATATTACAATAAAAATAAAGAATGTAAATTCTAGCAAATTGCCCTTTGTTTGGATGCAAAATAAACCCAAAATAAGCAATTGAAAAACAGATATGTGACCAGCAGCAATCGTTTCATTTTTTAATATTGTTTCTTAAACATCTTTGTGCAATATGGAACACAGTGATAATTTAAAAGCTTCTACTAGTTGTTACATTTCCTGCTGTATTTTAGTATGAACTATTCTTTTACATATAATCTATCATTCCTTGACCAGCCAATTCACTTGTTAAGGTGTTCACCACCATATTTTGATCAAATTTATAAAGAATCTCTTCTTAAAGAAATAAAAAATTGTATAGGCTTGTATGTATGCACATTGTGTTACAGTTTATATAATTTAAAGCACTTTGCATAAATGTCTGTTTCAACAGTATTGTCCTTAGATATGAGGTACTGCTACATTAATTTTCTCTCAAAATAATCTATTGCTGCGTTTTCGACTATATCATTACTATTAGGCATATTTTAACTTATCCTTCTGCTTAATATGAATGTGTGATAACATATAAAATTGACATAAATGGCAATAAAGAAATCCATGGACATAAGTTCCAATAATGAAACTGAATTCCATAATTTTAAATTATTAACAGTTATAATTGGTTCAAAGAGGATATGGTTTATATTTCCTGCACTGTTTTAAGTAGCTTTGTTGTTTAGCTTCTTTGTGATTTGCATTTGTAGACCCCTTCCAGTGAGGAGGACGGAAATTCCAACCAAGCATTGGAAGGGATGTTACAAACCCATGTCGTGTAGAGTTATGCTATAGGACCGTGATGGCGAACCTATGGCACGCGTGCCAGAGGTGGCACGCAGAGCCCTCTCTGTGGGCATGCGCACCGTCGCCAGCTACTCTTCTGGTTTCAAGTGCGTACATTCACGCTGGACAGCTGGTCTTCGCGGGCACCAGAGCACCAGAAAACAGCCTGAAAACAGCCCGAAAAACGGCCAAAAACCAGGCTGTTTTTCAGGCTGTCTTCAGGCCATTTTCCGGCCATTTTTGGGCTGTTTTCAGGGCCGTTTTCCGGCCATTTTTGGGCTGTTTGTGGCCTGAAAACGGCCCGGAAAATGGCCAGAAAACAGCCCCAAAACCAGCCAAAAAACGCCAGTCAGCTGGTCTTCGGGTTTCCGATGCTCCGGCACACGCAGATGCACGTGCATGCACGCATGTTCCGGTTTGGGCACTCAGTGCCGAAAAGGTTCGCCATCATTGCTATAGGATATGCTCTTATATAGGTTTATAGTATAGAATTGCAACTTTAAACATACATATGTGAAAGCAGATTCCATTGAAATAAGTGGGGTTTATTTCCAAATAAATAACATCAAAAATTTTTAGGAATGTCTCTTTGGTTAAAAGTTAACTTTATGAAACAGTATTATTATTATTATGTCAGGTTTGTACTTTACCATTTTATGGAGAACCACTGCTTCTACAAAATGTGAGTAGATTAAAAATGTGCTTAATTAAATCAGAACATTTTCATTTAGAATATTCTATTCAATAATTACAGAACTTGGGAAGCTGCCAAAATTCTGTAATCTAATCTACTTTAAATAAACAACCAAATGACATTTCCTGAAGATATAAAATGGTAAATATGGGTGAAATATTTTTGCATTGTCTAGCAGAATCTGCTAGCATCATCTGTAATTTAGTAGAAAATAATAAGAAACACATATCCCTGAGCAGATTCAACGCGCGTTGCTTCTCCCCGCTACGTATGAATCTAGGTACGAGATGGACACAAGCGACACAAAGAGAAAATCAGAGAGGGTGCTTCGGGATCCGACCTAAATACGTGCCTTTTGTTCAGTGGAATGCCTGCAATCACCTCTTCTAGTAGGGGTACACCCATCTAGTACACCCATTCTGTAGGGGAAGCCCACTGCCCCCGCCCCTGCCATTTCCTCTAGCGTGGGCTTGTTCTTCCCCCCCTTTGGCTTTTCTTTTATTATTGTTTTGTTTTTGAGGATTTGATGGGACTTGGAGGTTATGTTTGATCCCAGTTTTTTCCAAGCTGTTCGAAAGAGACGGTGGCATTTTCTTGGGACTAAAACACGCAGAACAAGAAGTGAAAGCGACACTTTTGCTTTTAAAAAGAAAAACACTTACTTCTTCCAGAAGTCCTGAGTTTTTCTAAAAGTTTTCACCCATCATCATCATCATCAGATTCCTGATGAGGAATCATCAGGATTCCTCATCAGGAATTGAATCGCAGAATTCCACGCTTTAGGGCACCTCTTTATCCATAATCCAAAGGGGGGGAGAGGAGGCAGGGGGGGGAAGAGAGAGAGAGAGGGAGGTAGGCTACCCCCTCCCGTTCGGGGGGGAAAGAGAGAGAGAGAGGGAGGTAGGCTACCCCCTCCCGTTCCTTCTCCTAAAAAGGCTGCTTGAATTGTAAGCTAGCCGATTGGTTCGTGCCTAACTGTCCCGGGTGGCGAAAAACCCAGGAGGAACCGTCCTTCTGCGAATGGGCCATGCCGAAGCGCATGGGATGGAGGGGACGTGACCCATTGCCCAAGGTGAATCGGCGGGGGCGTGTCAGCTGAGGAGAACAGTCAGCGGAGAATCATCCGAGGGAGGAACGCCCGTGGAGAAGGAGGGGAGGCCAAGGGTACGAGACGAACTGTCCCATTCTGTACTCACACATTACTGCTAGCATATCCATTTATTATCCATGGTTGTTTATTCAACAAAGTTGAGATCAGAGCTATCCATTTTATCCAACATTCACCAAGTGCTACAATAAAGCTTGGCCCAAGATTATTCTTTTCAAATAATCCCAAAGATATACCTAACACTGGTTGAATGTCTTATGCTCAAGTGTCATAATCTAGATTAGTGGTGGCTGAGAGTATTTAGAATACCCCATTAATTTCAATGGTAGAACTAATGCATCCATGATCATTTAGAAAGTCTAGGAAGTTTCTTTCAATATAGGCCTTCTGCATTTACAAATATTATTTCAATTGTGTCATAAGCTTTTAGTTTTTAGATATGGAACCAATTTCAAGTGATTCATACTTTGCTACAGCTAAAGAAATATATAACAATGCTATTTTTAAAGAAAATTTTATATAGCAGTTAAATGTAACTGTTATTTAATTTGACATTTTGAACACTGTTCCACTGGTAGGTAATTTTTAGCTTTATGGAAAAGGCAAGGTTATGAAATGCAAATGATGGAGGAAGGGTCTTGTATTTGGCTAACATTGTTAGGGCAAATATACCAGAAAAATTAGTTTTTTAAAAGAATATTAAGCCTCTTTTTTGCGGTTTCCCAGAACAATTTTGAAATTGGGTAGCATACACATTGTCCATGTGTGTGTGAGTATACGTGTGTGTGTGTGTGTGTGTGTGTGTGTGTGTGTGTGTGTATTCAAAGTGGGAAACTATGCCACCAATTTCAAAACAATAATTGGGTACTAGTGATGGCTGGGATTCCAGATAAATAAGTTTAGGATCCATCTCTGGTCAAGATTCAAGTTGGTTGCTCCTTTTTTGAGAAAAATGTGTGAAACTAAGGAAAATAAGAAATCTGGAGTATATATGTGGAGGATAAATAAATATATATATTGGCTAACCTACGGGCATCTCAAAATTGTTGCCGAGGGGATCCTTCCTTATTATATAATATATAATTTAGATTGGATGAACATATTACTTTAATAAGAAATCAGGATGATTTAGTCAGATTTACTATATTGTATACATTCATAATTCAACCCCATATTAGCTAGCACTGGCCATTTGAATTAGAGATTGAAGAATTATACCCTTCTGAAAGCTTTGGCTCTATCCTAATTGTATTTAGTGAAATGCAGTTAAACATGGACAATAAAATCTATCATAATACAGTTTGTGCCTTGATACTATTATACCTGTATCAATTTATCAAAGCAAATACTAAAAACTGAAAGGTATAGGAAGAAATTCAATACATATATGCTGTGCTTACAGACTAAAGATTGTGGTAGTACAGTTTTCATGTGGTAACAGAACTTTTCCTTCTATCTTATCCCATAATGATTCATTCATAGCATCTCCATTGTTATAGATCTTCTGTATTTATCATCCAAGTATCCTCTTTGTTTTCACTGAACTGTATAATTTGGTCAGTATGTGAGCTATGAATAGGCAAATAGAATCCAAAGGCAAAGCAAAATAATAAACATAACATATTTTACCTGGCTCACATCCTATTTGATTGTTGCTTGTATAAGGGGGTGAGAGACAGGTACCTTGGTCCATATACCAAACGAATGACCCATTGGGATCCCCATGTCAAAACAACTTACTTTATGTGTGGCCAGAACCTGAAAATAACATTTAACACAGCACAGTACTTAAACAAAATGGTTTGGTTGACAGCTGCATACGTGGGCCTGATTGGGGTCGGGGCATATCATGCTGCTTTATGAAACTGCTTCAAAATACGATGTCCATGAATCTTCATCAAAGTGAAACAACTCTGAAGATATGCACTGTCCTATTTGATAGTGACTGGCTTTGGCCTCCATGGTTTCACTCAGGATTCTTTCCTAGCTGAAGGACCAGATTATTGCAAAGCATGTATTCCATTAAGCAACAACTTCTTTTTATTACAAATATATGATCTTAGAATTCATTTATTTATAAAAAGATTCTGAATATGTGTGCATGTTCACATGTGTGGTGTGTGGCAGGACCAACTGTGCTAGACATACTGAAGTTAAAATATGTTGATTATAGCTTTATTGATTAGCCTATAGGCCATATAAAAGCACAAGGTTCAAACACATATCACCAATAAAAATCCTATACAAACAATTTAAAATAAGAGTAGGGTAAAATACAATAGTTATAGGATAAGATACAATATAACTTAATACATAAATATGTAAAATAGAATAAAATGACATAAAATTATATTTTTGTGTCACCCTTATACACACAGTTTTAATTGTAGCATATATAGTACATGGTTTGTTTAATTTGTCGGAGGAAATGGTTCCTAGGTAGGAGTAGCACATGAACCAAAGGCAGTTTCCAGCTAAGAAATGTTTCCAGCTAAGAAATATATATTTCTTCTGATACCGATCTAAAACTATTTCCGCTTTTAATAGTTAAAGTGAAGTGGTGTTATAAAATATTGTGGTACATCATGTAGATCACAGCTTCATTTGTTTCATATCCACTAACCTACAGGAAGTCTTGCACTAGATTCAAATGCCTTACAAATCATATGATTACATGGTTACTCATTCCAAGTAGGGGAGATATGTTTTCATGCAGTGGGAGCAGGTGGTGGGAAGTTGTTTTGATGAGGTTAAAAAGCTCCTCCTACCATTCCCCAAGCAGCAGCCTAATCTGCGTCAGCAGTAATTGTGAGCTTTGCATGGCTTTTACAACGAGGGTGAGTGCAAACGATACATCAATATGTGAATCTCAAGCCGAGACTTAAATGTTCTCTCTAAGTGGCTGCTCTTTCCAGGACTAAAGGTTAACTTGTCCATTCTCCATGGAGAGATGTTTTGGGAGGAGTGGGGGATAAGAATGGAACAGTCTTGTTTCATATTTTGTCCTACCTAAAGAGGGTGGATTTGTTCAGATTCTACACACCCACACCCACACTGGATTATTTTGCTGGTCAGACTTCTGTGTAGCCAAGAGAAAAGAGAGAGAATCTGTCGTCTGTATAGGAGGTTTTAATGAGCAGCTGCGCCCCTGGGGACTGCAAGCTGGAGTCGAAGGCTGCTGCTTTCCGGTCTCTTGCCATTTCTTCACTTGTTCCCCTGCCTCAATTTTTTTCCCAACGGGCCTAAGGAAAGCAAAAAAAGGGAACTGTCCAAGGTGCTAGAATGCTGGCTGCTCGGCTACTGATTGCAAACGGATTGCAGGAAAAGTGAAGCCTCAGATTACTGCTCAAAGCCGAAGGTAGGCTTGCTCTTTGTTTGAGAATCCCTGATTAATCAACAACAGCATCAACAGAAAGGGAGAGAGAGAGAGAGAGAGACAGCGAGAAGGCGGGGGGGGGGCAGAGAGGAAGAGCGCAAGAAAGACTGTTTTACAACCTTCCGTGTTTAGATGGCAACAAGGACTGCTTTTCCAACTGCACGAAGCCATTTGGATACAATGCTTTCTATCCATTCTTTTTCTTTCTCTTGGTTTCCACAGCATCCACTCCAATGAGGCACCTTAACCCCCTCTCTATCATCACATATGCTGGTGCTGTAATCTTCTGTGTGGTGAAGTGGGCAAAAAACCCTCCCATTTCATTTCTTTTGGACTTCAAAGCAGGGTACCACTGGTGCCCCCTGATACCTTAACTGTTCTTTCTTTCAAGGTGGATTTAAGATGCCAGATCCTCTCTCTTCCCAATACTGTATTTTTGAAAGTCAAACTTTAAAAGCCTTTTTTTAATCCTGTATGGAGAAGACCTGTATTTTGAATTGAACATACTGACTTCTGGAGATGCAGAATGCTACAATTTGGATATCTTTGCCAAGGAGATCTCAAGCACTTTAACTGAAGAAAAACTGAGCCAGTCTGCAAAATTTGTTTTTTTTTAATGGTGCTGAAATATCCCTTCAGACTGCACTGAGCTAAATCATAAGAAAGGGCTTTTACAGATAAAAGTCACCTTTAATTATTGCACTTAGCAGTCCCCCAAGGACTTTAATCTTGGTATGTATATATATGTATGCATGTATGCATGCACATACATTATTCATCCATCCATCTATCCATCTATCCATCCATCCATTTATTGAAAACAACCTCCAAGCATGCTAATGAAATGAAATGCTGTAAAAGATGTATATCAGCAAAAATTGATTCATTTACAGTCTAGAAGTATCTAATGAAAAACTTTCTGTGTTTTAAAAATATTAATTAAACAGCAGCTAAACTAAAATGTAATGTATTGGGATTTTTTTCTTCCTTTTCTGTGCATTAGACTGTCTTATAAGAAAATTTGGTGGGTGGAGTGTTCGTTTGTAAAAGCAATGCTAAATTATTAAAATGTTTTTATCCTATTTTCCTGAAACACATTGCAAATATCTTTTATAGCTGTATTAATTATTTCTTATATAAAGCATACCGTTAATATTTCACATTTTAAATTTCTTTCTCTTAGACAAAATATCTTCACTTTACCTTGTTCTCTTCTCTACATGCCCCTCTAAGAACATGATGACATATACTTAAGCAAATATTATATATCTTTCTTCAAACCTAACCATGCAGCCCTAGTTATCTATAGATAAGCTTAATTTGTCAGTTGTGGTTGCTTCTGGCTGTTGAGATACTAGTTATATGTTATTTCTTGTTAGGAAATTGCATTTGGGATTAAGACACATATGAAAAGGCATCATGGCATAAATGTCTTACCATTGACACGTAAACCACCATAATAACAGTATCAGTGATCCACATTCTTCATGCCTTGTGGACTATGGCCTGCAGGAAAGAGAATCTATTGTGCAAATTACATCCATCCTTAATATATGCAGTTTGTAAAGTTCTTTATTGCCAATACTTTCACACAAGTGGCTTCTGTTAGGTGTAAAGAGAGCTTTTCTTCATTCTCTGTGAAGTCCTGTTGGGAAAAATACACATATATGTAAATGCACATATGCAACCGCAACCACATAAGTATGCCCATACATATACCAGTGCACATGCTCTTACATGTACAGATACACCTATATAATAAATTAATGCAACTGTGCATAGAAAGTTTCTAGGTAGGTTGAACTTACCAAGACTTTGCAGAAAAGTTTAGACTTTGCTCTATCTTTGTCATTATCAGTAATTTTAGCACTATATAAAAAACCTAGATAATATTCCTCAGCATGTCTACCATGTGGAATCAGAAGTAATTTCCTTTCAAAAATTAAGTCCACTTAAAAATTAACAAGGAAGGATCCAGACACAATATGAGAGTTTCATTGACAATGTGCCTATCTGAGAAATTATGTGTCTTCTAAAAGCCATTGCATAAAAGGCATGAGCTCGAAAGAGAGGAGAATCTAGAGTGCGATACACCTATAGTGGTGCTGCAGTCAGCAGTTTGGTATAAACAGAATGTGGTCTGTCTGTATTGCACTTAAATGTCTTGTAAGCATTTAAATCATTCAAACAGAACCCAAATGCTACAACTGGAATGGAATGCATTTGCTATTTGATGATGTCATTGTTCCATTAGAATTTACATGTGCTGAGAAATGAACATATCAAAGAGAGGATAAAGGGGAATCTGCATGCTGACTTGTGTAAGCTTGAAAACCTATTCCTTTTTACATTCTTCCATTTAGCTGAGGAAAAAATACAATTGTAATTCAAGACAGGGATGTAAGTGATAGGAAATTAATTTCTTACTTCCGGAATAGGTTATCTTTTAACAACCTGTCCTATCCCTTTGTCTACATTTTGTTTTCTTTCCAGCACAGCACAGCTCAAACCAGATATACAAATTGCATCACAGTAACCACTTGAAACTCTACACAAGGAACTTCATGTGGCTAACCATATAGGTCAAGAGGCTTCTTAGGCTGACTAGGTGATTTTCCATGCAAATCTGAAGAAACTCCAAATGAGGATTTTCTTAAGTGTGCTGAACATGGCTAGGAGTCATGCAGAGAACTGTTTTGACAAATGAGCATCATTCTGAAAAATTTGCATGAGAGACAATTTGATGTAGAGATTATAATGGTGCATTAATACTGGGGAAGGTTCAGGTTCAGTTCCCAACTGAGCCATGAAACTTATTAGATGACTCTGACTTGTCCATCAGTTGCACCCTGAACTACCTTCCAGAGGTATAATAAGAGAAAATAGAAGATGTACAGTATATATATTTTTCTATAGTATCTTGAAGATGCCTCTTCCTCCACAATGCTGTTAATAGAGAGGACAAATGTAAGTTTACTTCCTTTTGTTTACAAATAATTTCCTTCAACAGTGAAATTCTTGGGGAAAGACTACACAAAGAAGAAGTTGAGATGGGTCACACACTAGTTCTTTAACCTGTTTGCTTATGTGCTATCTATCATAATATTTTCAGATAATTTCACTCTACCCTTTGGCACTTCCCCATTCTATAAATCATCAAATTTTTATGATTTAGCCTTAGTATCTCCAACTCATCACTCTCTAAACTGGGATTGTAATTCACAGAATTACCAAGGAAGAAATTCTTGGAATTTAATTAGCAATTCATCCAGAAACTACTAAATTGTGGAAAGCTGACTTAACCAGAGCAGCTAAATGAGATCAGGTATAATACATATATTATTATATATATGTTCTTCACCATCATGTTATAGCCTTAGCTGAACTGGAACATCATTGTTTAATTAGTCTGACATAAGTCATGGGTTTCCCCTTCCTCCTTTTACTGAGTGATTTTAGCATCTGAGTTCTTCAAGTTTTTTTTTTATTATATTAAGTCATCACTTTTCAGGAAATCAGAGACACTTGATTGAAAAACCCAATCAATTATTTATTTTCATTTACTGAAATTGCACATGCATTGTTATCATCCTACTGCAATTAGACATGGGAGTATTCACAGGCCAAAAAAACAAAGGAATGTATCATGCAGTGACCTTGCTGTGTAAGCTGAATAAACTAACAGGAAAAATAAAAAGTAAAAAGACACCTTCTGAGAACTTCATTTCTTCTCCACAGAAAACCTTTTGCCCAGAATGATTCTAAGGCATTCCCTCCTATCACAGCACTCCCATCATGACCGTAAGCAAGAGATGAAGGGAAAGTAGTAAAAAATTTAAACCATGCTGTGTTTTAAAGGAAACGGTGATCTCCATACATAAACTTCTGACTTGTAGCAGAATTAGATGGCTGAATATTTTCTCTAGTCATCAAATGACAAGCTTGTATAAGCTTCATGACATTCACTCTTAAATTATTGATATTCAATGTTGAATTGATAACTGATTCACCATTCATCTGTCCAATTGCATGAAGAAGTGGTGAGTACAATTTGATTTATAGGAAAAGTGGGTTAATCAAGAAACTAGAATGGACAGGGCAATCCTATGTTCTGCCATAATGAAGAGAAAAAGTATCCTGCAATCCTAAAATGCAGACATTTTCTTAAAAACCCCCAAGATTGAACATATGCAGTTCAGGAGATAAGAAATTTTGTGAGGAAAAGTGAGAAATGCCCTGCTTGTAGGTAAAGACTGGCTGGAACCTTAAAAGACATATTTTCAGAGAAATTATGGTTTCTCTCTATGTTTTGCATTGTATAAATATTGTATATTTCCCTTGCATACAATAGGTTTAAAACAGTGTAAAAGACCAAGTACAATAATAATAGATACGTTGAAAAACACGTAACCTACTTTAAATGTTAATAAAGTCAAATGTTATTAATACAATCAGCTCAGTGACAAATCTGCTATGTACAGGCAATGAAATCTTGAAATCAAATTACTAAAGGATAAATACAGTAATATTTCCTAGAATATAAAGGATTATAACATAGCAAAGTGATTACATGATTAAGCTGGGGGTTCTCATTCACTTCAAATACTGGTTGATGAAAGTATACAAAGATCAGTTTAGTGTTTTTAATATAAAGGTGTTCATAATGCTGATTTACCTTAAAGAATGTAAGAATGACTGAGACAATATGAAAACTTTGGAAAACCGAGTCTGTGTTAATATTATGTATTATTTAGTGCCACACTATGTTAGCTTCATTGGTGTTGAAGAAAATATGGCCTTCCTTAGCATGTATTGCAAGTTACATTTGGATTTAGTCTGCTTAGTACAACATTTGTACAGTACAAACGACACCAGTTTGGTGTAGTGGTTAAGTCATCAGGCTAGAAACCAGGAGACCATGAATTTTAGTCCCATATTAGGCATAGAACCAGCTGGTGACTTTGAGACAATCCACTTTCACTCAGTCCTAAGTAGGAGGCAATGGAAACCACTTCTGGAAAACCTTGCCAAGAAAACTGCAAGGGACCTGTACAGGCGATGTCTGAGAACCATGTGTGATTGAATGGAAGAACAATAACAACAACATTGTAAATTGCTGCTGTCTTTTTAGGATTCAAACCCATCATCCAATATTCTATACCTCTAGCCTTTTCCCATTCTTCCTTTCATCTTCTCCCCCCCCCATCATCAAACAAAAATTAATAAAGGAGACAAGGAAATTTGAATTGTATAATGTTTTTAGTAAAAGTATAAATGACAGTTTGTTTAAATCCTTCAAAAGAGATGCTTTGAAGCAGAAGCATTGTGCAAAGCACATTTTCTCGAATTGTGAAGGCATCAATTCTTTTTCCAGCTTAGTTTAGCTCTCTTCGTATGTGTAGCTGTTCAGGCACCTCACTTTCACGAAAACATTCGTTAAGGAAAGTAGCTAGTATACAATAGAAATATTAGGCTTTGTATTTTAATGGCAAAAACGTGCTTTGGAATGTATGGGAAAAGCTCCCTCTGGATGAAGTTTCAGATAGACCTCATGTACTCCAAAGCAAATTTTGCTTTGAAACTGAAGTATTGCATATCCATATGAATGATAATTTGGATCTGCAATCTTAAATATATGAAATCCAGAACGATTAAAGCAAAGAGTCACATCATTAATGCAGAAATTAAAAACAAACAAGGTTGCTGATATATGTGCTTTCTTAGGACTAGGGTAAATGACCCTTCCTAATTTATAGTTTATTTTGTTGCCATTCGTTTAAATTCAGCATGCTTGAATTTAATTTGTCTCAAAGTTTTCTTACTTTATGGTTAGTATATCTGAACATTTCTTTGGTATTTCTTTTGATAGCATTTTTCAGGTTATTTTAATGTTGGAATTGGAAGACAGTGCAAATGCTGCTATTGTTTTCTGCTACTTAGGTTTTCATATCCTTAAGGCTTCTTTTGCGGTCCAAAACTTTCAATCTGAATGCCAATGAAAAAAGTGCAGTTATGTCTTCCCTTGGGATTTAATTGAACTCTGACAAACCTAGCAAGGCCACAGACTGGTGGTGAGATGATTTAGAATGAAATACAGCATATTCATGCATCTTATGGTTTGTCTCATGTGGACTACACCATATCCCACCTGTGAGAATTTCACTGAAATTATCCTCTTCAACAGGCAGTTCAAAAATAAATTTCTCTTTCACCAAATGATTGAGAACAGATAGGGCGAAAAACTGTGGTGTTTTTTTCTTCTTTTTTCTTTTTGCATGGATGGAACTATTGTAAGATTTGCCTTTTACTCGTGTAGTGTAAACTTTGATTCAGTCCTGTCTTTGCCATTGCAAATTCTGAAATGCTTTTGAATCAGGGATGAGTTTCTCTTACCTTCCCTACCGGTTCAGAAGTGCGCACGTCGCATCCGGGTACTGACCCTCTGCGCATGCACAGAAGCCTTTGCGCATGCACAGAGGGTTATTTGCCAGCCGCTTTCAAGCAGTGGCGACCGGGGAACCGGTTTGGGGGCGTGGCAAGCCGGCCTTTACTACCAGTTCGGCGACCGTGGCCAAATTTCCGCCACCGGCTTGCGCAAACCGATCTAAACTGGTAGCAACCCACCACTGTTTTGAATATAATTTGTTGATTTTCAGCAGCATGGGATATGGTGAAAAGGCAAACAACCCTTCTAACTTCATGTTTGCTTCACTACTAAGCATATAGGCCTCAATATTGTTGTTTGTTGTCAAAACTAAGAAATGAACTCATACTGAGGTGTTCTCCAAGCATTTAAAATTAAATATGATTATAATGGCTGAATGTAATTAGAAGCTGTAATACTTTTTATATGAGGGTATTATCAATACATTCCCTTGAGGGTTGCTTTTAAAACTTGTTTTCTAAGTAAAGATGAAAAAAAAAAACCAATCTGGTAGCACTTTAGAAATACCTCTACTATTGCCAAAGCTTTCATGGATCACAATCAACTTCAATCAGATGCATGGAATTTATCTTAAGCAAAGAAACATATAGATTTGGTGAAAATACTTCCTTGGATGACAGCCAAGTTTCATTCATTAATCCATATAGCACTTAGGTGAGATGGACAGTGTAGAAATATGATAAATACATAAATAAAAGAATAAATAAAACCATGAAATTTGTCTCAGTGTATGTGTGTTTATATGAAACAGGTCACAACATTAGAAAATGCTTGTTGCAAATTTAGAGCTTATAAAAGTTCTAAATTAAATCAGTTGTGTTTGATGATAAGAAAGAAAAGCAATATTCAATGAACAAACGTCTGAAATTTCCAGTATTTTCCATCAAGCAAAGTGGGAGAGAATAGAAAGGAAGGAAAAAAAGCTAATTCGGTATATAGCAATAAAGCTTTTATTTGATGCAATTCATTTAAAACAGAGCTCACAGAGCTAACAGTAGCCCAAAATGGAGCACGCTCAAAAATAAGTTAGAAAGTTTTAAATTCTTTTAGGTCAGTGACACAAAGTAGCATGGAATGGATAATCCTCATTTTTTAAAATACAAACAATTACTCAGTTTTCAGCCTTAAATAAAATTACATTTGAAAAACCTGACGTATTTTGAATTGTTCACTGATTTAACAATGGACAGAAAACCAGTGAAAAAAATGTATGTGTGCATGAACATTTTTCCTTTTGTCAACCCACAGGAAGTATTTCCCACAAGATGATGAATTCTAATCAGGAGGAGGTCACTTTGGGCACTTTTCTCCAGTATATTGAAGATATGGGCCTGAAGGCCTATGATGGCTTAGTTATACAGAATGCATCTGACATTGCTCGGGAGAACGATCGCATGAGAAATGAAACCAACCTGGCTTACTTGAAAGAAAAGAATGAAAAGCGCCGGAAACAAGAAGAAGCAATAAAACGGTAAGGATTGGTCTTTTGCATAAAATTAGGAACTATGGCTTTGTTAAAGATTTGTAGCATACAAATTACACATGGTCTGGAGGAACAGTTGTAGATTTAATGATTAAATGTGCAGCTGTAAAAAATTGGTTTAGTTATTTCAGTGGATTTTGTAGAATAGAAATCAGGAAGTAAGTTTATGAGATGGGTAGCCTAAAGAGCAGCTTTCAGTGGACTAAGATTAAATTAGAAAGATAAATCATGAAATTGGTAGCCCAATAAATCATCTTTGTTATCTTTGGTTGGAAAAGTTTTGTACTGGCATATTACAAAAATGTAGTGCTGCTGTGGGCAAATGGATTAGGTCACTGATAGAAGAGCGTCTATTTGTCCAACTTAAATCACACTTCTTTTTTATGCAGCTGAGGATTGCAGGGCTATGTGGTGTGTTACTATGATGTTTCTGGATAGAGGCACTAGAACTTGGATCTATTATGTTAGCTGTTTTGTCTCTGCTTTTTCCCTTCCTAAGTCAGAAAAAAACAATATAGTACTGTTGTAATTTGGTGGTTTGCTATTGTGTTTTGACAATATGAATGTGAGGGATTCCAGGGCAAGCAAAAAGCAGAACTGGGGGCTCTAGGGAGCTAGTGGCCCATGGGTTCTCTATCTTTGTCACTGAATGGCATGGAAGAAGGACATGTTTAGCTTTTCTGCAAGAGAATCTGAACAAGTATCTTCTCATTCCTGTCAACAATTATTATAATTGTATATGGTTCAGCTCCAACTTAGAGCCTTGAAAGTGTACAAACAAATGCTGGCTATATCTGATTCAGGACTGCCAGCAGAAAGTCACATTTGTCTGTCAGCAATATCATGGGGAGATCTTGGCTTTCAAACACCATGTTCGTTGTGGATTTCAAGGGGTACCTCTGCATCGAAAACACAGCAGTTGTTCAAATATGAGTGCATGAGGCCAAATTTCATGAAGCACCTCTATTGTTTCACCATTCCCTCAGCTGAAGCTGCAAGGCTGTTTAGGAGATGAGCAAGACTTTGCCTCATTACTGTATGGCCTGTCTTGGTGAACACAACAAAAAAAGACCTCACCTATCATCAAATGGATGTTGGATTGTACTAATAATTGCAACAACAAAATTGGAATGAATGTATTTCCATGGGCTTGATTACCAAATAATCTTAGTTATTCCAAAAATATATGGTATTAAACAGGAAATAAAGTTTAAATACCGTAATTTATTCTCATATTACTGTACCTGCCCATCTCACAGGAAAGTGACTGTTGAATAAATAAATAAAAAACCCTCACTCATGGAAGCATTAACCATTATTAGAATCCACTATGCAAATAAAGCCATATATGCATATTCCCTATCACTCCATCATGTAAATCCTTTCATATGCAGAAAAATGGCTATGGTTACATGTCGACACTAAGTTCCTTTCCTTTCCTCCTTTCCTTTCCTTTCCTTTCCTTTCCTTTCCTTTCCTTTCCTTTCCTTTCCCTGCTTTAGAATATGAAAACTGTGGGCCCAATGGCATCTGCCATTTTGCATCAGTCTAAGAACATATACAGTAATGAATGCGTACAAAGTTCTGAAGTCTATAAAGCAATTGTGTTACATGAATTGCAGCAGGTATGCCTTATTAGAAGCGAAGAAGTCTATTTGGCTGTTTTCCTGATAGATTTATTCTCCAGCCTAAATTTCATTTGGATATATTAAATGCTGAATTTTGCAACATCTTCAGCTAAAGTTATGATTATGCACTCCTAAGGTATAAGGTTTATTATTTCCTCTTTTTTGTGTTGTTAATTTTCTGGATGGGGGGGGGATTCTCTTATCTAAAAGGTATATGTATGTGTCATATTTCTGATTAGCATACTGGGGTTCTCATCATAAAATGTAGAAAAGGGTAATGACAACAATTAGATCAATTTTAAATTTAAGATGAAATAAAATTAAAAGAAATGAATGAAATATAGCTTATTCTGCATATGTTTCAAAACCTCCCATTCTTTCTCCTGATTAATATAGCCTTTGTGCTCAGAATGCTGTTTGGGTACATTATCATGTTATTGAATAAGTTGACTTATTATTGAATGTTAACATTAATTTGTTTGGAAAAACATAGAAATCTGGTCAAAAAAATCTTTTCTCTCCAAAAGATAAGAAAATGTCGAAAGTAGACACCTACTCCTTCAGAGGAATCCCTTCAAAGATAGGCTGAGCATCTCTTCCTAAACTGATGTTCAGTTTTCCCATATTGTCTGTATTCAACATAATTCCAGTGATTAAAAACTGACATGGTCAGTTCCAAAGATCTGGTGCATTTTCCCTGTATTCAAGTATAATATTCTCAAATGTGTAATAGATATAATAGTGTCTCCAACCATGTCCATTGTATTGAATCTTCGGCTATGTTCACTGTGTGGGATCTAAATGTTTATTAATTTTAATTGTACATGCAAGTTTACCAGAGCCTTTGTGCTCTTGATGTATTTCCTAAATAGCCTTCAATGCCAAAAACAATGTTCATGTTTATCTTTTAGAAGTTATGAATAATAGTAACCATAACTTTTATAAATATTTAAGCCCAAAAGAAATCTTCTTGAAGAGATTTTCCTGTTTTTGTTATTTACAAATACACACACAGATACACACACCACCCATAGGGGTTAGAAGGGAATATTTTTAGAATGAAAGATAAAACCTAATTCAAATTAAGAAGAAGTAAGAAAAAGTAAAGAAAAAGAAAGAAATAAAAGAGAAAACTAAAAGTGCAAAAAATCTGTGGTGGTGGTGGTGGAAGAAACAGAAAAATAGAGAAGAAAGAAGAATACAAATAAATAGCTTCTGATCTTTTTTATAGCAGTTATAAGTACAATGATATAATTAGCTTTTACTCTGTAGTTATAACTCTTTCCTTTCTATAATCTATGTAGTCTAATCATCAAAAACATAGATATCGAGTTGATTCCCCCCCCCCATTTCATGCAAAAAGTCTATAAGGGATTTCCAGTCAACAATAAGCAGACATTGTCTTTTCTCTGATCAAAGAAGTCAATTTAGCAATGTCAGCAAGTTCCATGATCTTAGAGGGGATGTCTTTTTGAGTGCTTGATGGATTAGAAACAAAACAGTGAAACAGGCTATCTCCAGACACTGCTGTCTGGTGCGCCATTATCATTGTTTAGTATCCTACAGCCATGTGAGGAACAAAATTAGAAAACTGAACTTTGGCCTTAGTGGAGAGAGAGGCAACCTTAAGGCAAGAATGTACGTGAGTGTGTGTAAGTCTGTATGTCTGCCTTTTGATCTCTCATTAAAACTGTTCTTGTCAATGTAGCAGAAGATAAACAATTATTAGGTATATGAGGTATAGTCATATGAATAATATGTAATTCATTGTTAATAAGCAAATTGAAATTAAATATGATCAATCTTAAATTTTGCCCTGTAACCATCTTCTTTCACCTCTCTCATTTTTGGGAGTATGGTTACTAGTATGCCACACAAAGGATATCCCCATGATTTCCTTGATATTTTTTTTATTTTATTTAAAGCATTTATATAACTGCGCATCTGATATCAAACTTTACATAGCTCCCAATGAACAATTAAAACAACATCACTAAAATAACATAGTATATACATATAGTTCTGTATGTAAATCATTATGCTCATTAGATTGCTACATATAGACAAGGATGTTCATAACTTAAGGATTTCAATAACACTGATGAATTTTAAATATAAGCTGCTGAGTACCTTGTTGCTGAGTAACCAAAATGTGATCATGTGATCCAGGAGATGCTGCTGTTGGAAGTTCAAATCTGGATCATAAGACCTTTTTTGGGATCAGTGGTAACTTTGAATGGTCACTAAATCAAGGATTACCTGTAATGTTTCTTTCAGATATAAAGAGAAATAACAAGTCTTAAAGCTCAACAGAAATTGCTAAGTGTGTTTGTGAAATGCAAGAAAACAGTTACAGATTGTATCAATACTTGATAACATACCTGATAAAAGTCAAGTAAGGAAATTGAAATAATTCTCTTCATGTTCTAAATCTCAGTTTCTTGGTTTCATGTCTGTCTATTTGTGAAGACTATGAGTAGCATCTAGGTATAGGGACCTCTTGGTTGATATATTGAGGTTTGGCATTGATGGATTGTTGGAGATCCATCACCTAGTAGACTCCATAGCTAATCTTTCAGAGCAACCTATATCATGCTACAACTGTCTTCTTCAAATACTGTAAGTGACAAAAAGACAAAAATCAGAGAAAGAAAACTCCTCTTGAGGCTTTCTCTTTTTAGATTGCTTTAGGAATTAGGCCTATGGGAAGAAAGCAAATGTAGTAGCAATGGGAAGTTATTAAAAATATATCAACAATACGAGCGATGGAATGGATGTAGTTGTAACTGGTGTTTTTTTTAATGATGGAGCAAGAATTTTTACAATGTTGGATCAAGGCTTGCAAAAGACCATTTAAATTGCTTCAGCCACAAAATGGACCAGCACTGGTCCTCTGAGAATAAGGCCTGGGAGTTGAATGGCTGTTTTTGTTGTGATGTGCATGCCAAGCTTGATGTATTACCTGGTGTGAAATGGAGGAACCTGCATTCCATGGACTTTTCAATATCTAAGAGGCCCAGGAAGAAATGACTATTGAAAAAATTATTTCCCCAACACATTGTCCTCCATATCAACCTTTCTTCCTTTCTTCCTTTCTTCCTTTCTTCCTTTCTTCCTTTCTTCCTTTCTCTCTCTCTCTCTCTCTCTCTCACACACACACACACACACACACACACACACACACACACCTCCCTCCCTCCCTCCCCCGCTCTCTCTCTCTCCTTCTCTCCCTCTTTCCCTTTCTCTTAAAGTCACTTCCCTACTAAACTGAAGTGGAAAAAGATTTATTGAGATAACCATAAAGGAAGTAGTTTGAAAAAGAATGACTATATTTTGTCTAAAATGCATAGCTGGGAAAGAAAAAACGGCCATAAATTAGGCAGATCATTAAGCATTGAGGTCTGCAGCAGTTCAAAGTCAACATTAACATGGATTTTGTGGACTGAATACAGATGTAATTTTTAGGCATTGTTAGTATCAGATGCCTTGGCTTTCCAAAACAAAAACAAAGAAAAAATATAACTTTTATATTTAAAATGACAGTAATTTTGATTAGTTCAAAACATCTACTGTATTGTGCATCATTTACAGATGAAGTAACTTAGTTGTCAAAAGCTTTACTGTATTTCTGCCTATTAATGTAAAGAAAGCACAATCCATTCAGGATATTGGGGAAAAAAATAATTTTCATTTATCGATCAGGTCTTATCACTACGTTTCCATGTACATCCTTGCAATGCTGTTCTTGCTAGGTCTTGAAATAATTTCTACCTTAATATAATTTGAAATAGAAATTAGCGTAACATTCTGAACTGCTTTATGGTTCCTGTATGTAACATTGGTATAATGGCTAACTATTGACAACAACTGTACCATTACACATGCCCACTCTAAAGGTATTGTTTTATTTGTGTTTATATCTTATAAAGTGCAATGAAATAATACATATCCAATAATTTAATTTACTTAGCTCCATTAACCTTGCAGCTTTTAACCTTGCACCTTTTTTACCCTAGCATTGGAAGTTGCAAGCATTAACACTACTTCTTAGTGAGCAATTGAATATAATTTCCTGCATGTTATTCTTGTAGCTCCATAAATAAATGTGTTAGGGGCTACTAGAAAGATAAAAATGTGAGAAGGGGACTAAAATACTCTTGAAAGTCAGTTGTAGACAAGAGTGGACAAAGAGAAAACATTCAAGCAGCAAAACAATCCTTATAGTGGGCCATTTGTCCTATTTAATAGAAAATATCAGTCTATTTGAAGGACTTTCAGGATAGTGACCTCTGAACAAAGGTATTTTTTTTGCTGGAAGGACAAGTTTGGTTTTAAGATAAAGAATGAAAGAGGGAGCAGAGGTTCTGAACTTGCCCATCAACCATCAATATCTTGACAGCAAACTCAATAGACACATAAGTCATCTAGAGGTTTAAAGATTCTGACTATTTTTATGAATACATTATAAACAAACTAAACTAACATATCAAGAGTTTTGCCTGCTAAAGATTACATTCAATATATATGTTCTTTTAATGGAGACCTTATAGGTAAATCTGTTTTAAAGTTTTCAAATGATCTGATGCTGGCCTTTCTTAAATATAATCATCAATTCATGAATCTTGATTCTTGTAGGTAATAATATAATATTGTTTCCTGCATATATCTATCTTTTATTAAAGGTAGTAAGTACAAAATTAAAAACAGGACTTTAGTTCCAGACATTCTATACTACTCTTGTCCATGTTCAGTGCTTATTTGCATCAATGCACTGAAATTATATTTACAGAATATTTTTAAATAATTTTTATTAAACTAAGATGTGCTGTGAGGGTACTTAATTAACAGGTAGTTCTTGCTTAAAGATCAGTTACTTAGTTATCATTTGAAGTTAAGTAAGATTCCCCCAAAAGCTATTTACGAACAATTTTGAAGTTACAACACCCACATCCCCTACCTTCTGCAATCATATGATTGCATTTTGGGCGCTTGGCAACCAGTTCACCTCAGTCATTTGCAGTATCCAATAGTCTTCTGCCTCTGATTTTTACCATTATTTGCCAGTTTCCAGTATTTATTTTCCAGTAAAACAAAAAAAAGCACATAAGATTTCTTTTGCTTATTCCTCAGAATATATAGACGGATGTTGCTAAAGAGGAGGAACATTCTAACGTGTGTTCTACTAATACTTGATATACTTACAAGTAATACTTGTAATACTTGATAATCAGAAGAGCTGGGCAGCAGCAAGAATAAATTCTAATTAATAGTTTCCACCTTAACGTCTTATGATCTATGACAAGTGAACATTGAAGACTGACAAATGTAGGAATATTTGCAATAGCATTATTATTATTTACTATCTTTAACACTTTCATATCTTTTTCATCAAATATACATAATGAAAATGATAGGAAAGTGTTAAAAATTAAAGAAATTATAAAAGCTGATTTAAAGAGGGAGGAGAAATGGAAATAGGTTTTGAGATAGACATTGTGAAGGAAGAAAAACACTAAGGATTTTAGAGATGATTAACACTGCAATCCTATCCTGACTGTAGACTAAATTCAATGAAAATAAATACAGCATTGTCCTAAGTGTATGTGAACAAGCAATCCACGGGTTATGAATGAGATCCATTTTTAAGTCTGTCTTTAAGTCAAATTTGTAGGTAAGTCAGAACGGGTACATATAGTTCTTATCTAGTGTCTGTTAGTCAAATATTAGTTCAAAGCATATATTTTACCTTTATCTTGAAGCAGGCATCCAGAGATTTTCTTTTTCTCATCATACATGGCCTTGCAGCATTTGAGGCCCTTGGTAACTGTACGGTAAATTTTGGCGAGCCTCTCTGTATTAGCATTTCCTCTCATAACTTTGCCATTTCTGCTTCACTGAAATAAAAGGCTTCAGCTAACTCTTTCGGTTCTGGAGTTTTCGATCCCAGCTATCGCCTGCTGCTCTGATGACTTTATTATTTCCACTTTATTTTCAGTTGTGATCACTTTCCTTTTCTTTCATGCATCGCCAGCACTTGGACTGGATTTATGCTTTGGAGGGATAGTTACGAAGGTAAATAAGAGAAAAATGATCATTGAAATGGCAGGCTGGCTTCTTCCTTGAACCAGTGAACCGCTCAAGCCACACAATATTTTCATGAGTGTCATAAAGTAGCGTGTGGATTCGTTATTATGAACCATTATATTTAACTCATTTTTTTTAACATAATAGGCTTTTATGGCAGTTTATTCATAAGGATGAGTTTTCTGTAAGCTGAAAGTTCTTAACCCAGGGACTGCCTATATGAGATTGCACTTGAGCATCTTTCATATTTCACAGACTTATTTCTCGTTATAAAGTTATCTGGCAATATAGCTAGTGGTATAATGAGAACATTAATAGAAGGACTATTAAGCACTGGCCTACCGGCAATCTAGTCCTAAATATATTTACACAGAATTAAGTTCTGCTGTCTAATGATAGCTCACAAAACCACACTCAGAAAAGAGCTATCTAAAGTCCAAGACAAAATACAGAAGGAAGACAACAGCAACATAGTATACAAAATCAATTGCAACCATTGTAACCAATTCTAAGTTGAACCAAACAGGAAGGCAATTGAAAACAAGGGTTCATGAACATCAACTAGCAGTTAAACGGCATGACCAAAAATCCCTGATCTCAAACCACACTGATAATAAACAACACCAGTTCAATAGAGAAGGGACAAAAATCATTGGCCATGCTAACACCCGCCACACACATGAATTTATTGAAACCTGGTATTTTACCAAAGGAGCAATTAACAAAGACATTGATCTAGATCCAGCATATGAATACGTAAGAAACCAGACCATTCGAATGACCAATCAACAAGAGAACCAATCAGCTGCTCAGAATTTAAATATAGCTCCAAAAGAACAACCAATCACACAACCAACTGACCAAACTGGCACACAAAACATTGATAAACTAAGGAGAATAGGACAAGAATATCCTGTTGCTGATGTTACCTAGTCTGGTAATGAAACTAAATTGAAACAAGCTTGGAGGGCAAACCACTGCCAAAATCTAAAACCTGAGCTACAAGTATTTTCTATTATTTCTAAGTTCCACTGTCTCCAGAGATACCTGCTCAGTCTGCAACCTGCTGCAAATGGCCACAATGTTCCAATCTGAGTGAATAGCCTATTTTAACATAAGTAATTTCTTCGAAGTTTTAGATTATAAAATTAAGGGTGGAATGTCCTTTGAGCCAACATTACTTCCTGGCGATTTCATGGACTCATCCATGCTGTTTCATTGGCAACACCGTGGATTTAGTCTGCCATTGCCTTTTGGGCTGATATTTAATTTCTCATTCTAATCTATAGCCATAGTATTAATCTCACATTCAAGCATTAATCAGTCTTGACTCTGTTTAGTTCCCAAGTTCAGAGGTCAGCCAGATGCTGAATCCAGTAATGAGGTGGTGATGAGGCAATAGGATGATATGACAACATAAAAATGCATAGGCCACTTTTATAATTTAAAAATTGCCACTGGCTAAGATTTGTGCTGAGTGAATGTCAATGACAGCATGCTGTGAGTTAAGTCTTCCAGGAATCCGACCCTGTAATCTATCAGAGTGAAAAATGTAAGCATTTGGCCAGCTTGCAATAGCTGTAGTAGCACAGCAATATCATCAGCTGTGGTTTTGTATTAGGCTAAAAATCAAACCAGGATTTTGAGCTGGTGTTGGTGCTATGATGAAGGCAAAACAGCTGTATAGCATATAATATTGGGGGTGAGGGTGGGGGCGGGGTGGGGTGGGGAAAGGGCTAGGAGGTGTCTGAACTCTAATATTTGGTGTAAAATATAACCATGGGATTTCATCCAACAATTATCGTAATAGGATAAACCTGTTAGCATCCATTAGTTTCTCAGTTTACATGTAGCCTAAGCTTCTGTATGTCATTGCAAAGAGGTAGGCGGAATCATATGTCAAAAGATATAGAAAGCCTAAAACACACAAATTCGTTAGTTCTCACTTTAATACTTTTATTCTCCTGTGTCAATTTTCATTAATTATTTGTTTTAATCAAATAATATATACCTATAAACAAATCATGATACAAATAGAAGGAAATGTCAGCGTTTTTTCCATGTTCTGTCCAGTTCTATGACATCACTATACAGTAAATATACTCCACATGCTAATATCTCACAACCTAGAGACTGTAGATAGTTTAACTTGGATTTGCTGCTTTTTGTAGATTGCCTTTCAATTATGAATTCACTGTATTTATAAATAACTGACATGATCTAAATGACAAAGCGTCCTTCCAGAATGCTTGTATCCATATGTCTCTCCATATGCAAGCCAAACTGAACTGTGACAGCCCTAGCAATTTCTTTATAATCATCATACTGAACCATAGGGGGGGGAAAAACACTAACATTTACCAATTTGGAAGGAACATTTAACCTGATGCTCCCATAGATTTTTTTTAAAAGAAATAACACAATACCAATTGAAATAATTAAGGCATGCCAGAGAAAGTGGGTCCAGAAAGACCTAAGGTGCCAATTTGGGATGTGAGTGGATTTAACTGGAACTCTAGTTAAATGATTCCCACAATTAATCTTATGGAGTGTGACCATATTATGATGCAATTATATGCAATACTAAGACTAGTGTTTTCAGCCAATGTCCAAAACATTTTATTGCTATCTATTATCAATCATTTTAGTCATAGTCTTAACTTGATGAGCTCATGCATCATTGCTTCCTGCTGCCTCATTAAGTGTCTCTTATATTTATCTATGTATGAACTATTTTCATTAGCTTACTCTTCTCTTATTTCTGAGTAAGTATAAACAATTTTAGGAAGCCAAGAGGCTGAATAAAACAGAACTTTATTTAGTTCAGGGACAGGAAAGCCACAATTCACAGTACCAGAAATCCATTGAACAATGATTTGTTTCAGTGGTAAATGAACAAAGACTGTTTAAAGCATCAGATAAATGAAGTGTTAGCATTATGAAAAAAATATGAATGGGACTGATTTCAATTTGAAGAAAATCCAGAAAAACCTGGCAGAATTATCTGACAGTGGGCCCTAGTGCTCTCTGATTAGAATTTTACAAGTTCAAAATTTAAATGATCCATATCAACCCTGATGCAATGTCACACGGATCATGAAAAATAGTGGAAAATTAAAATGCCTATTCAACTCAGTCAGCAAATTTTGAGCTGGACATTTGATGTAAAGAAAAATTTAGATCCTTGTGGTGACGTTAAAAATGCCAACTGATGACACTGAAACTCTATATGGATCTGCTACAATTTCTATATTTACCGTCCCTTCCTAGTAGAATCAGGCATAACATCAGTGAAAATCTAAGAATATTTTTCATTATAGATTCTCAAAGTATTGGTTAAATGAAACACTTGCCCCTGGTGCCTGCTGTGGTATCAGTCCTTAAATGTAGAGCTGTTTATGCCATTAACATCTCTCTGCCAAAGATACTGTTGTATATGAGAGAACACAACTTGGTTTTTGTCAATGTGTGACATTCTTTCTGGTATTTCATGAATGCTATCACAACCCCCCCCCGTCTACCATCATGACTTCTCAGTATTAAAAATGGACTGCCTTCAAACTCTCCTTGAAAAGTATATTTTCTAGTCCTTTTGTTTCTCTGAGCCTACTACAATTTGTCTAAAATCTTAAGAATGTAATGTCCAAAACCGGGCACAGTGCTTGAGAGACCATCCAACTTACAAAGTAAAAAGCATCTGTTATATATTACAGTTTAGAACTGTATGTCTGTTAAAGTTGAATAGATGATCTCTACATGTCTATTAATGTTTAATAACAACATTACTGTTGACCTATATTCCATCTGTGTTCAGGTAAAATTCTAAAAATCTCATTCATTAGTACTGTTACCAGGTCAAGTATTCTGTCTCCTATATTTGTGTGTTTGACTTCTTTTCCTAATTGAAACATCTTTCAGACTGCAATTATATGACAGAAAGGCATGAATTTAGCAGTCCATCTAGTCTCCCCTACCTCAATCCCTCAATACATGATTCTTTCACGCAAGTTGCTTCTCTGTTTTAAAGTCCTTTGTAACTGGGCAACTGAGCATCAAATCAAACCACTAATTGCCATCATTCTTCTAGTGGCATGTGTAATTGTGAAAAGTCCATATAATTGTCTACCGTCACATGATTGGAATACTCATATACATTCCCAAGAAGTATAGTGCCAAAATCTGTATGGTCTAGCTGTTCTTTAAGAAGGCTTTAAAGACCTAGGACTGTGAGCAAGGATGATGCATGAACTTTCCAGAATATTGTGTACTTTCAATCCCTCTTCCCCTGGCATGGTTGTTTTCGTTTGCGGGTTGTTTCCTTATTTGTTTCCTTATTCCTTACTTCCTTAGTTTAATACTCCTGTAAGGCATCCCAAGTCATAAATGGAATGAATTAAAGCAATTTTTTAAACGAACATGTGTTTTGTGGGGCCAAAATTAGCTTTGCTCATGTTATGAGTATTATACATTGTACAGATGATCACATCAAAAAGTTGATCTTTTGCTGTATTAAGTGGTCAAACATAATTAAATCCTACTCAATACAAACTGTGCAGGTAGCCAATGTAACTTAAAACATATATACTATATTTATCCTAGAAATATTACTCCATAGCACTTTTATTTTATTTATTAGATTTTTTTTATCCCACCTTTATCTATATATATAAAAGCAAAAACCACTCATGCATTAATCACGAAATCTCCAAGCCTACAAACTTGAAATTTGCCACATATGTTCCTCTTGGCTTCTAGGTGCTCACCAAGAAAGGATTTTTCAAAATGACCATCGCAGCATGAGTATTTCTTATATTAATATTAACAAGCTCTGATGCTAAGGAGTTCTACTCCCCCCTCCCCACCTGAAAAGAAATCTGATCCAAATGCAAAACACAAGCAGAGGAGTTTCAGTTTCGCTTTTGCTTTTGCTTTCACAGCAGCAAGCAGCATAACTACAGAATATTTGAACTAAGCCACGGCCAGACTCCTTCCTGTCTCCCACTTGCTCACACAGCAAAAGATTTACAGAGGCGATTAGGAAAACACAAGTAAGGGAAGCTGCCTGTTTCTCCCATGGCCAGTTCTATGTGGCATGCTCCAGAGTCAGTTCACCTGACAGCCTTTTCATCCTCCAGCCAGAGAGCAAAACCAGGAATGTTGTTTACAGGGAGGTCCTGACCAATTCATCTGAGGGACGAATTTAAAGTCTACGCTATGCAAATAATGTCTTCATCTGTAACAGAAACTTTGCTTACCATCTCTAACAAAATAATACAGTCCCTTTTTTAATTAATTTTCAAGCTTTAAGTGTCAATTTATCAAGCCCCATCACATAGTTTCGTAGCGAAGCACGGGTATCAGCTAGTTACTTTATAAGTAACACAGGGTGACAAATATGCCTAATACTCCTTCTTCCTCTTATTTTCCCCATAACAGCAACCATGTGAGATCGGTTGGGCTGAGAGACAGTGATTGACTTGAAGGTCACCCAGCTGGCTTTCATGGCTAAGGCAGGACTAGAACGCAGTCTCCTGGTGCCTGGGCCTGCACCTTAACCACTACACCAAACTGTCTCTTCAGTGACAAAATATGCATTTTCACAGGCAAAGTGACCTGAGTGTCTGCAAACTTCAAACAGTTTAGAATTTCAAAACATTCAGGTTTCTAATGCAAAATATAAATTAATTTTTAATATAATAAAATAATGTTATATTTTAAATTAATATTATATTTTGTTGAAAGAAAAGGAGGCTGAAAAAAATCTTGATTGCCAACTAGCCACATGCTGAGTTCAGAAAAATGTTCTCATTAATAAAAGAATCTTTCTAGCAAAATGGCACCTTCTATTTGCTATAATATTAGCAAAAAGCAGCTCTGATCAGTTTGCTTGCCAAATGTTGATCAGCTGCTTTCATAAATGCCACACTAATAGCTAAAAGACAATTTCATTACTTGTAACTTGCATTGTAGAGATTGGGAAAAGAACTGTGTTACCCAACTGAGTTGAGTATAGAGAACTGTGAACTTGCCCTGCTGTTAATCTATTTTTAATATTGTGTGTGTGTGTGTGTGTGTGTGTGTGTGTACAATATGTATTTCAATTTATATAGTCATCCAACTAAAAATCATGACTTTGGCAGCTAACAAAAGTTTAAAACACCTTAACAACAACACAACAATAAATAACAATATAGTTTGGAAGTAGGAATGCAGAGGCAATGGAGCAATATGGGAAACACTGAACTCTCTGGGGCTTTATGAACTGTTAAATACTAAAGTGTGTTACTTAATAGTGGAACTACCACCACTACTGTTTCTTACATTATAGAATCATAGAAAATAAGTTTGGGAGGAGAGACTGAAAGCTTCAAACCTTGGAGATAATCTAGTTCAATTCCTTGCTCAGTATAGGAATCCACTTTCACAGCATCCCCAATAGATGACCACCAAGGCACTATTTCCACATCTCTAGCAAAGGAGAATCACCCCTTTAAGGAAGGCAATTTGTCCCACTGGTGAGTAGGTCCTGCCATTATGATTTGTTAAAACTCCAAGGGACATATAATTTCTTGAAACGTTAATCCATTGTTTCTTGTCCTGAATAATACTGTCCATCTTCTACATGACAGATCTTCAGATGTTCCATTACTTTGCAGTCTTCTCCAAACTAAAAGCATTGAATGCCTCCAACAATTCCTCCTAAAAATGACCTTTTATAATTTTCTTTTTTCTTTTCTGGACTTGATCCAATTTCTCAATGTTCTTCCTAAAGTGTGGTTACTGTAACTGATCTCAATATTCTGAACACAGGAACAATAATTCTCTTCTGCTTGACACTAGGAAATGATAGTGTTTTAAAAAAATTGAAAACTGACAACTCTTAATACTAAAAGCAAAATCAAATAACGCTGATATTCAGCAGTAACATACATCTCCCCCCACCCAAAAAAAAAGATTCTGGGAAAAAGGAAGTCTAAGATATTTATTTCCACTCATGCATTTATTGAGTTAAATATTGAAGAAGATCACATGCTAAACTGCTTCCTGAATGATTAAAGAATGTCAATGGAAGAAAATATTGATGGGTAACACAAGCTATTTCAAGTCTATCCAAACCGGGGGTTGTGCTTTTTTTTTTTGTCAATCTATTTTTTTAAGAAATTGCAATTTACACAAAAGTTATTTTTTTAACATCTTTTAAATCTACATATAACAAAACTTCCAGTTTTATACACACATCGTATCTATCCAGCATTTATCTATCTTCTGAGACATGAGAAATGGATTCCCATCTGATCCACGATCCAACCTGAATCACATTTAAAAATTCAGAAAACATAAAATCCTCAAAATTCACCATGGAAAAAAGAGTAATTTGGTTTTTCAGAGGTGTTTTGTTTTCGTAAGGTAATTTGACCAAGAAAATGATGTGACAGCAAAAGGAAGCAAGCTGAAGTCAGTCCCGAAAGACAGCCAAAGTAGAAGAGAAACAAAATACAAGGAAGATAATCAGAATTAGAAAAGCTTTCAGTGAAGGATCTGGATTAGACAGGAACAAAGTAAGTATCCGGGTCTAACGCAGTAAATGTTTTTGCAGCAATAGCAATAGCACTTATATACCACTCCATAATACTTTATAGCACTTTCTGAGCAGTTTACAATGTCAGCATATTGCCCTCAACAATCTGGGTCCTAATTTTACTGCCCTTGGAAGGAAGGAAGGCTGAGTCAACCTCGAACCCATCAGGATTGAACACCAAAGTGTGGGCAGAGTTAGCTTGCAATACTGCATTCTAACTACTGCATTACCAGGATAAAATGTCTGATAAAAGAAAATTGTAGGAACCTGATTGGATAAAAGAGATATGGACAAAAGGCTTCTGGAACTTCCTTGGCTGGAAGAATCAACTGAGCTTTCACTGAGTATTTCAGTATATCATTCTAGAAGACCCTTGATTTGAGTCTCCTTATAACTAATGTGTCAGGGTTCTGACCAATGCCCTAATTAAATCATGAGCCTCAAGCCAAGCTTCAAAAGAAATCCAGTTTATTGGGAGCTTCATGTTGGCACGATCCAAGTGAAGCCAACTCTGACCTCACTTAATTCGCGCCTTGGCTCTGACCCTGTTTCCCCCTCCCCCCCAAGGTGTGTCATCAGTCACATTCCCCAATGAAGCAATTTTGTGGGTTGTAGAAGTCATTCCCTCCGACCACTGTGGGTCCCCCTGGAGATGACCTTGATATTGCCGGCTGGAATGTGCTTTGTTTTGACTGAAATGCAAATTCTTCGATGCAGCTGCGAGGTTCGGTTTGGTTTTCCCATCCCCCTGCCTATGGCAACTCGAGAGCAGGTCAGGAATGCTTTGCGACATAATGATTGACAATTTATACTAATAGGTTGCTGTTGGGAATTAGATAATGGCATGGAAGAAATTGCTCTAATTTTACAGGTGGTTCATATGTTCTTGGGAAAAATATAGAAGCAATAAATAAATACATACATACATACATATATACATACATACATGAATGAATGAATGAATGAATGAATGAATGAATAAATAAATCTTTTTATACACTGTATAGTCCCTACTCTGACCCCCAAACAGATATCCTCCAAATGTAATGCATCAATTGTAATAATTTCCAGCCAGCATGATCAAAGACAATTAACCACTTTATTGGAGACTACTAATTTATAAGAATACAAAAAAGAAATATATGTTATTTAATTTTGCTTTTCATTTTTGCATAGCTTCCTTTGTATAGTGCTTATTGTCCAAGTTATGCCCAAAACAATAGGAGAACACTATTGTGTTTTATGGGAATAGCACTGCTTGTTAAAGAGAGTCTTAGACTATTGAAATCTTGAATCAACTGACCAACCTACTTACTACCTACCTTCCCAAAGAGAGAAGGGGGGGGATATGAACATCATTACTATTTCATACCTTCCTTTTCTTCACACAAAGCTCAATCATTTCTATGAAAATTCTTCCCTTCATTCACCAGAAATTTTGTTACTACTACTTCAGGCTGGGAGAAGTTAGAAAAAGAAATCCAGAGTTTTCTCAGGGGAATAACAGGATTTTAAATTCAGTAACTCCAAAGTTCTTTCCGTACATCCCAGACCATTTTGAGAGCTTCTAGTTAGAGAGAGAACTAGTTAATTTATGCCTATTGAATTTCCCTTAAGTATAATTAGTAGGGCTCCTTTCTAATTAGCCAGAAGACACTTGGGTGTTGTGTACATTACTTGCACTATCTCATCTATGGCTTTAGATTGGTAAATTAATCAATATGAATAATATTCAGGAATATGGTTATAGAGAATATCATTATGAGTGTTTTTATACATCCTTAGTGTGAGAAAAGATTTAAATATTTTGAGCAATCATTTGCTGAAATTATGTTTACTATAATATGATTCATTGTTTGTTAGATTTATCTCCAAAAGCTCAAGGTGTCACATAAAATATTCTCTCCTCCAGTTGTACATACCCTCACATCTACCTGTCAGGTTGATTGGGCTGGAAGATATTTATTGACCATTATAAGCTTTCTGAAATCAGGTTTGGCTTTAGGTTTCCTGAGATGTGGTCCAATTTCTTAATTATTGCAACACATTAATTTGCTAACTGGTATAGATAGATAAATAGATGATAGATACAGACAGAGACAAATGGACAGACGGATGATAGATAGATAGATACAGTAGTAGATAGATAGATAGATAGATAGATGATAGAAAATAGTGTTTTATTGCATAATACACACATATAAAAACTCTATTTTAACATTGATTTAATCCAGATTGTCCAGAGGTCATTTATTTGTGATGGTATACTTGTATGAAAATATTAATACATGACAGTCTAATAACTATTTCTATATAGGATTGGCTTAAAGTTGATAATAGAATTATAGAACAAATAAGCAAAATTTAGTTAGGAATAGAGTTCCTCTAGCCCAGTGATGGCGAACCTTTTTGGCACCGAGTGCCCAAACCGGAACGCATGCATGTGCGTGCATGCTCGCGTGCTGGAGCACCGGAAACCCAAAGACCAGACCTGGTATGCGCGCGCCAGCCAGCTGGTCTTCGCGTGCGCTGGAGTGCCAGAAACCTGAAGACCAGATGGCCGGCGCACATGCGCAGGTGGCCAGTGTGCATGCGCAGCTGGTCTTTGGGTTTCCGGCACTCAGGCACGTGCAAAGACCAGCTTGCCGGCGCGCATGCATCTGCTGGAAACCCAAAACCCAGGTGGCCAGTGCGCATGCGCAGGTGGCTGGTCTTTGGGTTTCCGGTGCTCTGGCACACGCGAAGACCAGCTGGCACCGGCGCGTGTACCCACAGAGAGGGCTCTGTGTGCCACCTCTGGCACACGTGCCATAGGTTCGCCATCACGGCTCTAGCCTGATATCCATTAAGGTAAGCTCTTTTAAATATGGGTTCTGATGGTTTTCTTCTCCTTATTTCTTCTTCTTCCAGCTAGCAGATAACCCCATCAATAGAACTAGATTTGTGTAAGGCTCAAAAGGAAATACTCATAATAGCTTCCTTGAACAAGACCTCCTGGTTTTTTTGCAAATGTGAAAGCTGATTAAATACTCACACTGTTTTCCCTTGTTGATTCCATGTTTCCTTAATTCTGGATTTCTTTTAAATTATGAAACAAAAAGCTTCCTCTGATAACCCAAATCTGTACAAAACAGATATCCATTGAATAGTGTGAGAATGGCAATGTGTTCATAATACATGTTGAAGTAGACCAAGCAAAGTACCACTAGATACCTCAAATGCTTCAATAATCTGCATATCTGAAAATTTCCTTGTTTACAAATAGTATGAGTAGCAATGAAATTATGTTAGCTCTCCTTTTTAAAAAATGTTAAAAGTTAAATGTTATGCAACAAATTAAGACTTTGACTTGAATATCAGCATATGTGCAATATTTCACATCTTTGGTTAATTCCACACTATAGCTTAATTTCTGAAACATTAGTCAAATCTTTCCAGGCAATGGCAATATTAAGGGATGCGTATCAAGTAGTTAAGAAGCTTTGTTTGTTTATTTGTTTTAAGCAGTGCTTCAAGGCAGCATCCACATCACACTAAGCAAATGTTGCTTTAATTAAACTTTATTTAGCTTATTGGCATCTAAGCCAATAGAACCAGAAGATAAATATTAATATCTATTCCTAATTGTTGTTGCTTTTGAAAAAAAGAGAATTGAAATGAACAATATGGACATTTCTAAATCTGATTCTGCTTGGTGTACCATAATAACTTAGATGCAGAAATAGGTTGAGGAGACAGAGCTAATTAGTTAGTTAGTTAGTTAGTTAGTTAGTTAGTTAGTTAGTTAGTTAGTTAGTTAGACTTATATAGTGGCTCAACTCTCATGCATGCCTCTGTTTTACATGCTATATCATTAAAGCAATCAACATAAACTATGTCTTAGCACTTATCACAATTTGCTGTTGAAATGTTCAGATGCAGCTTTGGGGTGTCTTTGGAATTCCAGTTAAGCCTTTTGTTTTTTAGCCTTCCCTTTTTTCAGTATGCCCAGCCTTAAAATTCTTTCTTCTTATTTTTTTTCCAAACTAAAGGTAATCCGTTAATTTATAAATGTACACATATTCTTCTCATGTAGTCCATATGCTTATTAATTTGCTCATTGTGATTTTCTTAGAGACTGAGAATAGATTTGAAACTGAAAATAGAAATTTTCCCAGCACAGAAACCAAAATTATATCTATAAAACAGGTTGCAAAAACAGGTAAACTTATTCAAATAAAGAAGCTGTTAACTCTATCTGCAAAATAAATGAGAAAATAATTATTTGATATAAATAATTGTTTTCTAACTTTTCCTGCTCTTATTGTTACTGGATAGTAGGTTTTTTTTTTAATATAATAAAACTTTACTGAATTTTTAAAGAAAGAATAAAAAAACAAGCAGAAAAAAAGGACTAAAAAGAAGAAAAGCCAAGAACAGTGAAAGATAAAAGTGCAGAAAGTAAAGAAAATAGAATGACTCACAACTTTTTTTGGTATAAATATATATTAAAAAATACTTCAAACACCCTAAAATCAACAATATTCCCACTATAATATATAATCCCACATAGTTCTAATCATAAAATCCCTAAATCACAATTTTATTTCTTTCATTTTCTCACAAAAAGTCCACAAGTGGTTTCTAAGTAGAAATAAAATTTATCTTTTCTTTAATCAAAGCTGCCAATTTTGTCATTTCCACCAATTCCATCAGTTTAACCACCCATTTTTCTATTGTAACTATTTGTAAGTCCTTCCACTTTTATGCGTATAGGAGTCTCACTGCTGTTACCATGTTTAAAAATGAAGTTACATAAGATCTTCCAATCTGTTGGCCATTTGATCCCAAGAGAAAAACTTTTGGTTTCAACTATAAATTTACTTTCCATTGGGTCATATTTGACCCCAATATTTTCTGGCTTTCTTACACGTCTACTAAAGAATGTACTGTCAATTTGATTACATTTCCAAAAAATATTTGAAATCCTATCATACATTTTGACAATTTACCTGGTGTTAAATACCAATGATGCATAATTTTATAAACATTTCCTTTAAGATTATAATTCAAGGTAAATTTCAATACATTCTTGCACATATTTCCAAATTAATCCAACTACAGTAGAACATCTGGTCACGAACGCTTCTGACCACAACCAAATTGGGTTCCGACCAAAAAAAATTTTTTTTTTACGGCCGATTTCCCAATTAGGTTAGGGTCACAACCAAATTGGTTTGCGACCAAAGTCGGGTCACGACCAAATCTGGTTGCGACCAAAGTTATGGAATTAATTATGGTCATGACCAGAGGTTCTACTGTATATGTTTTATCCAATACTTTTTCCTTATTTTATCATACAATCTTTAACTTGTTCAACTTCTATTTCCATTTTCAATAACAGTTCATACATCTTTGCAATAATACTGTCATAACTTTTACATAATTCCACATCAAATTCAGTCACTTTTTTTCAAACTCATAGTTCTTTTCAAATTTAAAATATTTTCATTAACTGAACATAAGAAAACCAATGACATAATCTTTCAATTTCAGATTGTCTCTTGTTTTCAACTTAAATTCTCCTTGAGGGGAAAAAAACATCAACACATCAGCGTATGTTAACTTTTTTTGTTTAACTATCATCTGTCTTCTAAAAAAAAGCTTCTTGGGATGACAGCCACTATGGGATTTCAGAAGACAATCTTGCCTTATATCTATACCAAATTCTCACTATGACATGTCTAATAAAATGATTTCTAAACTCTATATTAGTCTTAACTTTATCATAGGCCATGCAAACCAAATCTTCAATTGTGTCCTTCCAGTTCCAATAACCTCTTATTTCTCAAAGTCACCCATTATTTCATTCATACTAAACAATAAGCTGCAAAATACAATTTCAAATCTGATAACCCTTTTCTTCTTTTACCATCCTGCAACAGTTTGCATTTAATTCTCAGTTTCTTGTCTTGCCAGACAAATCTGGACATATCTTTTAGCCATTTCTTAAATGGTACATTTGTCATCAAGTGGACAGTAGGTTAAATTGTGCATGATCAATGAGAGGGAAAGGCAGTGCAGAATTTTAAAAGGTAGTCAGAGAAAGGGAGGTGGTGGAGGAGAAAAGATCAATATTTCACAAAGCAAATCTCTAACCAATTTGCAGTGAATACATATTTTGCCATAGGAATTAAATTTGGCTACCTTGTATAAATGATACAAAGGTACATTACAGTTATATCATTCTGTCATGTGGATAGAAGTTTTCTTTCACATGACAACAACGTGGACACATTTCAGATTGGCCTTCCTCAAATGTGATACTGTACTATAATCAAACTGACCAAAGCAGAATAGAAAGGAATTATAAAGACTTTGCCTTATAATTGATGGCTTTTATCAAAAAATGATAGTTATAACACTAACTGAAGTTTCTTCTTGGGCCTCTTTGTATTATTGTATAGGTAATTTCTGTCACTGATGATATGCAGTTGCATTTTTGAGAAGGGATGAAAGAAATCACAAAGAAAAAGGTTATTAGAGGGAGGCTTTTTCATGAAAGAACTAGAAAGCAAAGAAATAAAATGGGCTTACGCAGATTGCTAATTATTTAAGTTTTGAGCCATAGGCATATGTTAGTGCGGAAGTACAGGAATACCAATAATAAATACACTTCCAAAAAAAGCAGCAAAATCTAGAAAATGCAGACTGTTTTTATACTTTTAATTCAGTTCTTTATTGAGACAGTCTTGTCGTGCTTGTAGTTGATTTGTGGTTAAGCCAAGATGGAAATGTTGCATCCATTCTTGTGCTCCTTAATCTCTCAGTGGCTTTCAATACTGTTAAAAATGGTATCCTTCTTAGTCAACTCCAGAGGTTGAGGATAGGAAAGATGTTCTCTCTTCAGTTTCTAGTCTCCAATAGATTTTGGTTGGTGTTTGTTAGATAAATAGAGGTTGTTCCCTAAATCTTTCCTTTGTGGGGTGCCACAGGGCTTGACTTCCTCCCCCCTTTTATTCAATAACTATGTGAAATCATTGGGTGAGGTCATCCCCTGCTTTGAGATTTGGTATCATCAATAGGGCGATGATATCCAACTACCCCTTTCAACTCCAGGCCAGATGAATGAGGCTGTCAAGGTTCCTTCCCAGTGCCTCGAGTTGTGCAAGTTTAGATGGGGAGGAGCCATCTGTGACTCAATACAACCAACACTAAGCAGCTGTGTATGTTAGGGCCCCCGGATGGAAGATCTGGAAATATTCCATATTTAATTTTGGATGGAGTAGCACTTCCTATTCAAACGTGGCATGTAACTTGAGAGTTTTCCTGTTCTCACAATTTCCATGAGAAGATGGCAGCTCTGGCCATCTTTGACTTTTGCAACACTTCATTTGGTGTGCCAAATCCAGCCTTTCCTAGATTGGGAGACCATTCAGATAGTCACTCATGACCTAGTCACTTTATGCCTTGTCTATTACACAGGGCTGCCTTTGAAAGCTTCAATTGGTTCAGAATGCACAGCATAGGTAGTGACAGGACTCAATAAGCTCATATAATGCCCGTGCTTTGCAAGTTGCAATGGTTGTCAGTTTGCTTCCAAGTACAATTCAAAATGAAGTTTATGATCTATACATGGCATAGGGCCTGGTTATTTGAGGGACCATCTATTTCCCACGGTATCAGCTCAACACATTTGATCCAACAGGGTTGACATGATCGACATTTCATAAATCAAGCAGTGCCATCTGTTGGGAGTCTTGAAGTGCGATTTCTCTGCAGTGGTGTCTGCCCTCTCAAATGAGGCTCCTTTGAGATCTGAGTGGCTCTCATCCTGATGGCATTTCAGAGGGCGATAAAGATCTGCTCTTTTTCCAGGCTTTAAGTTAGAGTGATTGAAGCCTTTTGTAAGGTGTAAATATATTACTTGGATTCTTGATAACTGCTTTTTTTTCATCTGAATTGTGTGTATTGTTGTTTGTTTTATTTCTGTGAGTCAACCAAAGTCAGTTTGTGTCAGACTGTATCCAAGTTGATAAATAAATGTGTTGTGTCTTTGTGTATATATAGCAGCTGTTCTAGTTGACTTATAATTGCAGACCAATTGCTACATCAATGATTTTTTTAAAAAAAAAGTTAGGGTAACAGAATCAGGTATGAAGATTATGTTTTATAAATAAAACATAACATTAGTTATGTTTTATATTAATAAAACATAACTAATTATCTGGTCTTTGTTGTTGGGTAAGTTGCTATTCTCTGGCTACTCTATTTCATCAAGGAAACCCATTCTGAAAAGTGCTGCATAATGGAATTAATGGTTTCTTTGATTTGTGATGTAGCATTTGAACTTCAGAAAAGCCTCCATTCAATTTACAATTCAAATCAATTAGACCTTCATCCCTGTTTGTCTAGCAGCTACATTTCCTTGCAAATGTCACTGAATATGGAGCTACCTATTTTTAGCATATTTATTTGTGCCACTTTTGTGGAGTGGAGAGAAGGTTGAGATCCAAATAGAAAAAGAATCTGTTAACATTTCATTAATTAGCTTGCAAATTAGCTTCTTATCTGCAAGGTCACTCAAAGAAGCTGTATCGTCATATTAGCCATTCTGTTACAGCTTTAAAAAAAATAAAGAATGACTCTCATCTCTCAACATTATTTCGCAGGGAAAATAGTACTTTGTGTGGTGCTGCAGGGCTTGGTCCTTTCTCTCCTCCTATTTAACATCTACATGAGGCCATTGGATGAGGTCATCTCATGGTTTAGAGTGAGGTATATCACCAATATGCTGATGATATTCAGCTGTATGTCTTCATCTCAAGCTGCCAGAAAGATGTCATGGACATTCTACCCCAATGTCTGAAGGCTTTGGGGGCCTGGATATTTCAGGCTTCAGCTCAACCCAAGCAAAACTAATGGCTCTGGGTATTTGGACTTTCTGGTGCTGGGAATCTTCCATTGTCGGTCTTCAGTGGGGTGGCACTGGCTCAGATAGACCTGGTGTACTATCTGGGGGTAATGCTTGAGGATATTTGCATACCTTCAGATTGTACACCAGGTACACCTATTCCTGAACTGGGAACTCATTGTCACTTGTGTCCTCTTGACCTCTGAACTGGATTACAGCCACACACCCCTGAATAGCATTCAGAAGTTTCAGATGGTACAGAATGCAGAAGTGCTGGTATAAATGGTGCTGCTTATTTGTGCATGTAACTTCACTGCTCTGTGAGCTGCATTTTGCCAGTGTGCTTTCAAGTACAATTCAAGGTGCTTGTTGTCACCTTTAAACCATTCATGGGTAAGTATAGAGTTACTTCAGGGACCATCTTTCCCCATTTGATTCTACCTTTCTGATCCAGTCCAGCAGGATGGGCATGCTTCAGGTCCCATAAGCAAAAGAATGCCCGTTGGTGGGCTAGAAGAGATTCCTCTTCTGCCATAATCTCCATCTTGTGCAATATTCTCTCTCCAGAGGTTAGGATGGCTCCAATCCTGCTGACCTGGTTCTGTGGCTGGACCTGGAGTCCTGAGTGCATGCAGAGACCAACTTCTTGGTTGTGTTAGTGATTCTTGGCTGCTTTATATTTTAATTTTTTTATTATTGTAATTGTTTTTATTTTATTTTAATTGTGTTCACTGCTCAGAGTCATTTGTTGAGATGGCAGCCATAGAGATAAAATGGATGGACTGATGGACAGACAGACAGACAGATAAAATGGATAGAGATGATAGATAGATAGATAGATAGATAGATAGATAGATAGATAGATAGATAGATAGATAGATAGATAGATAGATAGATAGATAGATAGTGACAGACAGACAGACAGACAGACAGACAGACAGACAGACAGACAGACATGATAGAATACAAATTAACAATGAGAATGGGGTTTTTGATGTTTTAATATAGGTAAGGTAAGGTAAAGTTTCCCCCGCACATGCGTGCTAGTCATTTCTGGCTCTAGGGGGCAGTGCTCATCTCCGTTTCTAAGCCGAGGAGCCAGCACTGTCTGAAGATGTCTCTGTGGTCATGTGGCCGGCATGACTAAATGCCGAAGGCACACAGAGCGCTGTTACTTTCCCACCAAAGGTGGTCTCAATTTTTCTACTTGCATTTTTTACGTGTTTTCAAACTGCTAGGTTGGCAGAAGCTGGGACAAGTAATGGGAGCTCACTCCGTTATGCGGCACTAGGGATTCAAACCGCTGAACTGCCGACCTTCTGATCGACAAGCTCAGCGTCTTAGCCACTGAACCACCGCATCCCTTTTAATATAGGTAAAGCACCCTTTTTGAGGCTGTTGTAAGTTCAAATGGTTGTTAAACAATTGATCATAAGTTGAGGATTACTTGTAAACCCTAGACTGAACAAAGTGGTTGGCAATTGCACTCAAAATTCACTGCTGTTCTGCTCTGGCTAGACACAAGCCATATGCTGTAGATGTCCATCCTTTTTCCTTCTCAGTTTATTGGAGCTATTGAAGGTTACCATTTGGCAATTGATGTGGTTTTGTTGCCATTTTGTGTTCTGCCTGCAACCAGTGTGGGCACAAACCTTAAGACTGGTGATAAGTCTGTTTTCTCCATATTGAGCAAATATCCCTCAGTTTGAGATTAGAATTAATGAAGAGTAAAGGAAAGTGAATATAAACTCATTTCCCTTCTTTACCTAAATAAATGCTTGTTATTCTTTTCTTCAGAAGGAAGTTAGCTGAAATTCTAATTAAGCTCAGCTTTTTGATGGCTTCATTACAAGCGACAAAACTGCAACCATATTGGCCCATTTTGTGTATAATCATCTTTCTAAGTTGCTCTGATAGTAGCCCCAGGATAGACTTAAACCTAAATAGCTGAAGGATTTGGTCCCAATTGGCCTATTATAGTTGATGCCCACCATCTAACTGTCTTGTAGCAAATTGTCTCCTAGACCGCAAGAGCTCAGAAGGGACTTTCTAGAAGCTGGTTAGTTTTTAATCCCTGGGACCTTGTCATTTACTATTTCTCTTTATCTGCCTCAGCAGGAATATGGACAGAATTACCTACTGTGTTTATGAAGGAGATAAAAACAAATGAAATCAAAACAAACAAACAAAATACCAAAAAGTAATGTGAAGTTTTAGTAATGTAAATAAAGCTAATTATTGTGTTCCTACGCAGAGGAGTGGGTGGGAAGAAGGGGAAAAGTATTTATTAAGATAAGATCACTATCTATCTATCTATCTATCTATCTATCTATCTATCTATCTATCTATCTATCTATCTATCTATCTATCTATCTATCTATCTATCATCTTCTATCTATCTTTATCTATCTTCTACTATTTTGTCTAAATTATCTAGTATATGAATTCATTTTTATTTATTTTTTTTATTTTTAAATGGGTAAGGAAATCCAGTACATTCCAGTGCAGAAAGTATGAATGTTAAACTAGAGTGAACTATATGCACATTAGCCTTTTTTGTGTTCATGTGTTTGTTGATGGTTTGGTTGTTTATTTATTTATTACAGTAATTTGATGTATTTATAACCGGCTGCAGAATCTTAAATCCGTTTACAATAAAAACAGATACACTGTATAATTGTATACTGCATATTAATGTATATAATATACGTATTGAAGGATGCTCTCCAGAGTCATTGTATGTGAGTTTGGTGGTTATATACATCTGTTTAGAAAATAAATAAAAACATATTCATTCAAAGGAATGGGAGATAATCACATGTTTTTCAAAGCTGGAAAAGCCTGGATAAGGACATCTGAATGATTTGACTCCCACATTTCAGGAGAAAGAGGATTCCTGAGCAGGAATCCCACCAGAAGAAGACTCATCCAGAGCCGTAGCTATCAATTAACATTAATAGGCTATTGGACTATGCAGTAGGACCTACAATTTTTCAGCCATGTTGAACTTCAAGAACAGATGCAAGAGGTTTTCTGTTTCTGTTCAGTTAGACAGAACTGAATGGAACTGTCCATTCATTAATAGAATAGAAGAGACTGGATAGTCACTTGTCTGAAATGGAATAGAGTCTCCTGATTGAGCAGGGGGTTTGACTAGAAAACCTCCAAGGTCCCTTTCAACTGTATTATTCTGTATTCTGTTTTATCAAAAGCCTTAGTAGAAATCTCCAAAGATATATCCTTCAGTTCTGATAGTATTACAATACAGTACACCCCCCCCAAAAGAGTTAGGAATCATCTTTTGCAAGTGGACCTACATTTTTTAGACTTTTCAGTAAAAGGATATAGATAAATCTATAGTGTAATGCACAGAAAAGCAAGAAAAAAACTATTCTCCGCTACAACGGCATTCTTGATGTGGAAGCCCATAATCTATGTTAAATTGAGCAAAGAGAATTTCTACAGCAAAATGCTCCCTATTTCTAGGTATTTTCTCGTCTCTGCAAAACTCAAAAGATAGCTGGATGTCATCTAAACTAATAGCAATCTCAGATTTTTGAGTGCTGGCTCTTAGTCAGAATCTTCGTATTAGCACACCACATGGATATTGTAAGCTCAACGGGATAATAACAAGTGCTGCAACGTCATAAATGCATTATTTGGCTTTTTCTAAATCTAAGGGGAAGCATCTAAGCAGCAGAACTGAACCTTTCCACTTCTCAGGGAACAGCAGCTACATTTTAAGAGTGGAAACAGTTTGAGGGGAAGAACATGAGATATTTTGGAAAGGGCAAAAGGATCTGGTGAAATGACTATTCTAAGTAGCAGCACTCAATTTTGTAATATTGACTTGCAGGTCTATTTTCTTTGTAGCCTTTTTTAAATTTAGTTTTCAACCACATTAACAATCTTTGGACTTTTGAAAATGATGACTTGGCATGTAAGTAGCCAGTGTACACAGTTTATTGGGGGGAAAATTCACCTTCAGTATACTTTTGGGGTAAGTGTACACAGGGATGATAGGACACATTTCTTGTTCCTTTTGTCCAAAGAACCTTGTTGAAAGAGGTGCCAGTGCATACATCAGGAATATTCATTTCCTTCATTTCAAATTGACTCTTTGTCTTTTTAAGAGCACAAGAAGCCTGTTTCTTAAAAACCAAGCCATGAATTCTTTTGTGAATATGTATAGTATATTTATGAATAGACACTGATAATTTCTTCATTTGCATGGATCATTTTACCTAGGACAAGCTCAAGAAGGAAGGCTTGCAGGAATTCCATAAACTATTAATAATTTCATCTTTCCTAGGTTAATTCCTGGGATGTCATAGCCTCTTTTCTTTCACTGGAATATTTATCATGAAGGGATTATTCTAATCATGTACTTTCAGGCAAGATTCTTAGAACAAAATAATTAATCAAAAGTAGCTTGTCATTTGATTTCTCATCACTTGATTACTCAGCTGGTATCTGAATATGTAAAACGACTCAATAGAAAAACACTATCTGAGGTCATGCAAAATTATGAGAAAGATGTGACTTACATAGTTCATTTGCAAATGAAGTTTATTACCTGATGGCACATTTATCCAGAGTAAAGGACCTTGTCAGGAAAATGCATCCTTTCTTTATAGCTTGCTAAATTCAGAAATTATTCTAAGTCCAATTCCAAATAATTAAGGAGATGTTTGATATTGGGAGAAATACCAGATCATCTTCCTTTTTCAACAATGAATAAGGTAGAAGTGATGGCAAACAATGTACCATAATGGGACAGAATATTCTGTTTCAGAAAATTGAAGGAGATTTCTAAATCTTTCGTTCCTGCATCACTTTAACAGGAATATAATAATTTATTTGTTACTGGCATACACTGTGTAATCTGAAGGACCAAAGGCACTTAATGTTATACAAAGAGATAATTAAGTTGACTACGACCCTACAACTTTGTTTCTCTAAAGTACTCATTTGTACAATTTCAAGTATATTACTATGTATCTGAAAAATGCCAGTGTCTATAAATCAGGGGTGGGTTCCAAATTTTTTTACTACCACTCTGTGGGCGTGGCTTAATTTTGTGGGAGTGGCTTGATGGCCATGTGACCGAGTGGGAGTGGCTTGACGGCCATGTGACTGGGTGGGAGTGGCTTGACGGCCATGTGACTGGGTGGGAGTGGCTTGATGGCCATGTGACTGGGTGGGAGTGGCTTGGCGGTCATGTGACCGGGTGGGAGTGGCCAACTTGTAAAATGTGGTGAAAAAGTGACTTATGACCATTTTTCACACTTAACGACCGTCGGTCATTAAGTGTGAAAAATCGTGATAAGTCACTTTTCACCACCTTTTACAAGTTGGCCACTCCCACCCGGTCACACGACCACCAAGCCACTCCCACCCAGTCACATGGCCATCAAACCACTCCCACCCAGCCACATCGCCATCAAGCCA
>QLTV01001459.1:2116682-2145215 GCA_003457575.1 Thermophis baileyi
AGTCACCTTCCCAGCAAGCTAAAAAAAAAATAAAAATAAAATAAATAAAGCCAAAAAAAGATGGCGACCGCATGCACAGTGCTGGAAGTCACCTTCTGAGCATGCTCAGAAAACAAAACAAAAAAAAAATAATCGGAAAAAAAAAAGATGGCAGCCCCCATGGACCGGCAACCACCGATCCGGTTCGGATGACGTCACTAGCGGGGCGAACCGGTCCGAACCGGTAGGAACCCACCCCTGCTATAAATACATAATATCCCTTGAAAAATTTGGATCATTATCACATTTTGAAAAAAACATTACATTAAAATTCACTTTTCAGCATTGTATAATATGAAGACCATCAAATAAATGTGCTTTGTAATTCAATTTAAATACAATATAATTCAGACTGTTTTAATAGGTAGTCCTGCAAAGTTTCCTTACTACACTACAGGAAAGATATTCTCATGATCTATAAATAAAAAATATCAGTTCTTTTGAGAATATCAGTGCAATGAAAGTGTAATGAATTCTGTTCTTATTTTTACAATATAAAATGTAAACTAGACAAATTTATAGCATGAGAAGTACCACATTGTTGTTGTTGTTGTTTTAAAAGAAAAACACTACATCCCATTAACTGTGATACTGTTCCTTCCCCTCTTCTTATTTTACCTTACAATTGGATTTATTGCTCTGAGGATAATTGTTTTACTTTATAGAAATGTAAAAGTCCTGGAAGGCCACAGGCATATTTTCCATACCAGGATTCCTTCTCTCTGTGAGGCCATTTATTATAATAGTGGAAAAGGGACCACTTTAGTGTACTGCAGATAATTGGACCAACCATTTTTCACTAATGTAAGATGAGATGAAGCAAGTATGAAGCACTTTTTTCATTTCCCAAGGCAAAATAAATGAACAAATGAAGTATAATATTTACTACTTTTGACATATGTTATGAAAAAATGCACTGATTTCTGAACAATTCATTGCCTAACAAATAAATTGATACTTTATTATCCAATTACAAAAGGGGATGAAAGGATTACAATAAACTGTAGTTTGTAAAAGCTGTGATAATCTCTTATCACATAGGGGAGAGAGAAAAATAAAAGACTATTGGTAATTCACTGTATTTGTATGAAAAATTTGCATTTTCTGTTTCTTGCCAGGCAACATTGCCATTTTGATTGTTAAACAGGTTGGAAAGAGGTAGCTGGCAAGAAGGAGACTTGAAAATCTCACTAACTTCATGAATAGGTTATCTTACCTTTTCAGTAACCTGCAGTCACTTTTTACTTCAAAGAAACAAAACATACCGGTACCACTTACATGGATGGCACAATCCCTTACATCTTCTTTCTTCATTTCCTCATAGAACAGTCACCTCAAGTGATTATGAAACATTTCATAGTTCACCATTTTAAGAAAAAACAAAAACAAAATGAAGGAAGAGCTTCTGCTAGCCACTAGAAAAATTAGATGACTTCATCTCTTTCTAGTCCAGTCATGGGTTCATAACCACTACTGGACTAGTCCCTGCAGTTTTTTGGTGAAGATTTTCAGAAATAGTTTGTAATTGCCCTTTCCCCAGGGAAGAGAGACAGTGATTGGCCCAAGGTCACAGAGCAAGTGTGCCTAAGGCAAACTTGCAATCTCGTAATTTCTAGCCTAGTATCTTAAATATTACACCAAATATGCTCGCTAGTACTCTTAGCACTGAAAATTATAAATGTTTAATTAGCAACTTTTTAAACCCTCATTGTAAAATATTAAATATTTTGATAGATTAATGAAGCATACCATATCTGAGCTGGAAAAAAATCACACAGCCATTAGATGGAAGTAAAGAAATAGAGTTTTGTATCTCTCTGCTGACATCTAGTGGTGAGCCAGATTTTTGCATTCAAGATTTGGAAGCCCTAGTAGACAGTCAATGTTGTGACAACAGTTCTTTAAAAAATAAGCATCACTCTCTTTACCAATAAAGTAGGAACTGTTTACCATGGAAAACTGTGACAGGCAGTGCCAATACACTGAAGAATAAGAAATCCATTGGCATTTTCAGTTAAAAAACATCAGTCAGAATCTGATAGAAATATGAGTCCCCAGATGTGTCAATCAAAAAAAGGAAAGCTTGCAAGATTAAAAAAAAATGATGTGTATAAACTTTAACAGTATCATAAATTACCTATTCACTCAGGAAATTTGTTACTTCACACATGCTTAAAAAGAAATTTTAGCATGGAAAATATGGTTTCCTTACCAATTAGGGATATATTTTTTTCACTTCAGTCCAGAGTGCCACATTTCTCAAGCTGAGAAATGAAATACCACAGACAGTTCCTCTCAGAAGAGACATAGAAAAGAAGGCAAACTTAAAGGTTCGCTGGTGCCAGTTCTCACAGGGCATTATATATTGAAACCAGTGAACCACATACTGGAGTTGAACCTAAAATCCTATTCACAACATTGAAGAGACCACAGAATTATTGCCACACAATCACCAAATATCTCACAATACGTAAGCCACTTAGATTGCCTTACCTCTGTACCCTGCTTTACTGGAGGCGACATATGTTTGTGCAGCAGGTAGGCAATGCAAACACAGTGTATGCAATTGTATGCAAGGCACATGTTGGAGAGAGGACTTGGTAGGAGGGAGCAAGGAAGAGCTGCAAGGAGAGTGTGGGAGCCAGTCCTGGTGCAATTACAGTGATCCTTATGGAACCTTGTGGAAGAACTGTCACATACTGAGAGAGTGCTTGATTGGAGAAGAGGTGGCAGGAGAGTGAAGTAAAGATAGGAGGACGGTATCTGCATAGGCAGGTGAGAGAGGAGTTAAAGAGAAATGTAGGCCGTTTCAGTGATAGCAGCTCTGTGTTGGCTGAGAAAGAGAGATAAAGCTATGTTAGACAGCCCATAATCTGAAAACTACAATGTCCTGAAAGGATCAAGGGAAAAGCCAAAGGAACATGCTGAGGCTGAGAATGTAATAAGAATCAAGAGCAAGAAAGCACAAAACCTGGAGCATGAAGCCAGATGCCAAAGTTGCTTCCAGCAACAGAAGGCAATCCCTGTGTGGTTTGAATCCTCTTCTCAATGAGCACACATGGCTGAAGCTTTTCTCACTCAGCAGTTGCCGATAATGAAGATCTTTACTTGTTTCACGTCTTGCCACTTACTCATGAGGGGCTGACTTTGATAGAGAGTCATCTTGCAGACAGGAAGCATCTCCCATGCTTTCTAGCCCCTAAAGTGACCAGATAATTTTCAGTGCTTAGCTGGGGATAGGCCTGAAAAGCCTTGGAGTTGGTGGACGAAGGGCTGTCATCGATGAATCTGAGGTTCCAGCACCCAGCAGGGCCCAATACCTGCATTTTTGCATCCAACCCTTCGACCATGATAATTGTAGTAGTACAAACCCAGCGAGTGACCTCACCATGTGGTTAGACTACTACAATTATAAGATTCTTCTGCTTCATGTAGGGTCCTAAACTTCAACAACCCCCATGCACCACCCTACTGATTCACCCCCAACTGTTTGATGACCTCTTACAATGATTATATGTAAATGTGAAAGAACAAGGAGGAATAAGCTCCCACAGGAACAGCCACTGGGACAATCTCTTCTTCTGTATGAGAAGCAACTGAAAGCCTTCAAGAAACACTAGAACCACTGTAAAACTTCCAATCCCTACAAGCTGTCCAAATTTCTGGAATTATCCCCATTAAAAAGTAAACCCTCATCTATATCCATTTAAGCAAACATTAATACTTTTATGCTTCATACTATGCTTCACTAGTGTGTCATTTCTACATTATTTAACATAAGAAACCAATGGTTTGGACAAGTCAATGGGTTTGGCACTGATGTCATTAATATTCTGATAAAACTTAGCTACAGTTCTTTCAGGTTGAATATCTCTAGGACATCTAGGCACTGTAAAAAAACTAGACATGGGTCTGACTACAAATAAGTTTGGTATCAACAACAACAACATTAGTTTTCTTTATGGTGCACCCATATTATTGAATAAATTGGTACTGGAATTGAAGCAACTCTGTCTTAACTGCAGCATAGGACATAAAGCATATTTATGGATCCAGGGCTTGTAATGTTAGTGCTGTAGGTTTTTTTTATTAAAATATTGGCATTTATTATTCTTTTGTTTTTAAATGTATATTATTATTTTTCTTTGTAGACTGCCTGGAGAAATTAAAGCAATAGTTGGCATCTGCAATATTAAAATAATAAATAAAAGACCATTCTTTAATAAGAAAACAAGCTCTGCCATAAACCATGCTCATTTACTATACCTTGCAAACATTTCCATCTATGGTGTAGATACTTGTTTGGGCTGTTTTGGCTGATTGCTTTCTTCTTTGGTGAAAATCGGAGGAGCAATTGCATAAAAGGTACTTGATTCTCAGTTTACTGTTTTGCTTCCTTGAACTGTGTAGTACTTTGAAGTTATTCAAATTGAAAAGTGCTTCTCAACCTGTGGTCTGTGGACTTCGCGGGGGGGGGGCAAATGTCATCACAGGGGATCCACAAAGGCTTGAAAAAATGTTGTGATTTAAATCTTCAGTTAAGTCTTGGTGGTCCGTGACCATGGTCCCTGGCCCCAAAAGATATTTAAAGGGGGGCCTGTTGAAGAAAAGGTTGAGAACCACTGGTGTATATAATAAAATAATTTATATCCAAAATATATTTATATTTATGGGATTAAACCCTATTAACTATAGTAACAGGGTGCCAGGAAGGTGTTGTTTTTTTACTCTTGCTATGAACTCCTCTGAATTATATTTCATAAGATGGGTTATGAAACAAATAAATTCTATACAAATAATCAAAGAAAAAGAAAATACATTGTTGTATATCCTGTCATATAAGAAAACAGTTTCTTACCTTATTATATGACAATGTATTTCTGATATTTAATTGAAAAATATTTATTGATTAGTATTTAAATTACTGATTTCATTGAAACACCTCTGCATATTAAATAATGGGAAACCCCTTTTGGAATATTTGAGCAATGGTGGGAATTATGTGTTATGTAATACCTCTCATTGTTATAAACAAACTCATCTGTAATAGTTTTCTTTTTCAGTAATGTACCAGCACTAAAATAATCCTCCACCAATTACCTCAACTCTCAGGTTACAATTTGCCCTCAGTGATTAATCTTCCAATTAAACCTTCAAACCGTAGTTATTATATATAATGCATTCAATAAAAGGAAGCTTATGGGGTATGCCTTATGCAATTGAAAGCAATAGTAAAATTTTTCACTCTTTCTGTTTGCGCAAAAGACTTGAAATAGCATGTCCCATTTTCTCTTAGGCTTCTATTTACCTAATATCCAATAGACAGGATGTAATGCAAAATAGGAAATTTGCTATCAGCTTGCAAAGTTATGATATAATATGTGTTTTTCTCTCTTCCTCTTATATGTAGAAGGGCTGTCTCAAGTTAACATCTGTAGGATTAAATAGCTGCATAGCAGAGTGCCTAAACAGCATTTTATATTATCTCATATGCATGCCACATTGGGACTTAAGAACTCTGCTGATTTTAAGCCAAAATCCCTAATCCAGTCCTTAGTGCTCTTTCAACTGTTAACACTGGAGAGAGGAATTAATCCTAATATACACCCACTCCCTAGATGAATTTTGAAAGATTATGTAGATTTCACAGTGAAAAAGTTCATTGACTACAATAACTATTACATTGCCTGGATATCATTGATAGGCAGATTTTTGGCCAGGGATGTTAAACTGTCTGTCAAACCAAAATGATTGCTACGTTACATTCACTCTATTCATTTCAATGAGTTTATCTATAGAAGGATAGTTATCTTTTACAACTATTATATTCCAGCTGTGAATTGGTTTGATTCAACCTTATACAAATTTAATAAAAACATTCTATTTTTTTTTTAAATTTTGTTAATGGAAATTTGGAATAGCCTCTGAATAGCTTTTCAATAACCATTGTATGTAAGGGAAAATAAATATATAAACAAATCATCCATTTATAGATTATCTCCTGGTGCTCTGCTTTTTTCAGTCTGTAGAGTTCTTCATGCATGCATACATGCATAGATACAAGTGGAAAAATAAATACCAGTGTTGATTTCAGTCCTTTATTTCTTTATTATCAAGTGAATAGATCGCAGGGTTTGTGAACATTAAACAGAGGGATTCGTTGACATTATTGTAACTTTTTTTTTAAAATCTGGACAAGAAATGTGGGGTAGAGAGGGATGAGTGAAGTGCTCTAGTGTGCTCTGTGATGCTGATATGAGTAGCCAGCCCAATGAGTTTTATCTTCCTCACAAGCCTGCCTCTCAAGAATCCTTTGGGGGAGCACTAGTCTGCTAATTTCTTTTCTGCCAGAATGAACGTTTAGGGCATTTCACTTGGAAGGGAAGAAGATAAAAAGATCCAGATTTCTTCAAATGCTGTTTTGGGAATTGTGTGGGCCCCTATGTTTACTCAAATCCATACATTTTGGAGGAAGAGAGATTGTCTCTTCAAGCCAGTCCTGAGTTCTGACCACTGCCTGTTCCAGTCCCTGCATTTTTATAGAGTATTTTTCCCCTGCATCCTTCCTAGGGCTGAAACCAATGTCACTATGCCTAAGGTAAGACTAAAATTCACAGTTTCCTGTTTTCAAACCCAGTGCCTTAACCACTACACCAAAATGGTTCTCTTTTTCTATTTATCCTTTCTTAACTTTCATCTGTTTGACTGATCTGTGTGTCTATATATCCCGATTCTTTGCAGTTATCCAGCAAATTGTTTCCCACCATTTTAATTTTTTTTTTAATTTGCTGTGAGGTCTACCAAAAATAAAAACTTCCTTGGGTTGCTTTACTGTTATTTGTCTACCTTAATTTATATTCAGTCATTTTTATTGTGTGAGTGGATATAAGATAGAAAGTGTGCTGTTAGTCTATATATTATATGCCAATGTTTATTTATAACATAGTCAAATATGTATAGAGTAATGATAATACATTCATAATAATAGAGAGCCAGTTGGTGTAGTGGTTAAGGCATCAGACTAGAAACTGGGAGACCATGAATTCTAGTTCCATAGAACCTGGGGGATCTTGAGTGAAGCATATTTTCTCAGGAAGGTGCGAGTATCCTTCTCTTCTTCCCTCTCTTTGAAGATGGCAATGGCAAAGTACTTCTGAAAAACCTTGTCAAGAAAGTGATAGGGACTAGTCTAAGAAGTTGTCAGGAGTCAACACTTGAAGAATAATAAATAAATAAATAAATAAATAAATAAATAAATAAATAAATAAATAAAAAAAACATCGCGGCGCCCACGGACCGGCACCGACCGAACTGGATCCGTCACGTCACTGTGATGTCACCAGCGGGACGCTACCAGTTCGAGCGAACCGGTCCGAACTGGGAGGAACCCACCTCAATAAATAAAAAAAACAGGTATACCATGGAAAGTCACACAAAGAATCTTTTTTCCCTGCAGAACAACATAAACATTATTCAAAAAAGAGGATAACTTTGACAACAAGACACACCAACAAGATTTCCAGCCTAGAATAGCAAGTAATCAGGGTACACAGCCTCTTCAATATTTAGTACAATTTTACTTTTTAAACTATTTGTGATTTTTAAAAAAAAATTAAATTAGGCACTGTTTTGCATTAGCTCACATAATTTCAGCACAGTTATTATGCTGTCCTTTTCTCATCTCTGCAGTTTTTGCCTTAAAAGAAACGCGTAGACAATATTTGAAAGTGCTTCTTTGGTGAAGTCCTTGAACCAAGATTTCATTTTATTAAATGTCAAAACATTACAATTAATATTATCATATAATTATATGCTAAGTAATTATATAACAACGTACTTGTAATCTTACTCTATAAGTGAATATACAGCTTAAATAATTCACATACTGGCTGGAGAATTCTGGGAGTTGAAGTCAACACATTTTAACATTGGCAAGTTTGAGAAACAGTGAGTTAGGTTCTAAGAATCTTGGAAACTGGATATGTTTCAGGCCCTCATTTATCAGTGAGTACTGCACGTCTTCATACTCCCTTTGATCTTCTGTATAACAAAGCCTTGGTTTGATGGAGAAGATGGTGATTGTTTACTTGATATCATCAACATGTATATCTGTACGTGTTATGTAATATTTTGGAAATATTCATTTTCATTCCCAGGGTCAGAGAATTCCATTACAAAATTTAACCTATTTTTAAAAAATCACCCTAAGAAAGATTCTAAGAAAGATACCCCCATCCCCCCCCCAAAAAAAAACAAAGCCGGGGGGGGGGAATAAATGAATATTAAAAATTCCCCTGAACAACTCAACAAAACTAAACATACACAATAAATCATATCTAATTCTAAATATAAAAGAAAATCACCTCTCCCCCACACTCATATTTGAAATTATATAACTTTTTTTCATTTTGTTATAATACTATTTTGGAACAATGAATTAAACCTAGACCACATGGAGTCATATTGTCTGATTTTTCCTCTCCTTGCTAATAAATCTAATTCAAGGACTTAGAGTTGACAAATTTAATCAAGCCAACTTACAAATTCTGGAACAGATACATTCTTCCAGGAATATACACTCACTCTTTCAATGTTTGTAACAATTTTTACTGGTTCTTGAGGTTATTTGTTTATTTATCAAAATTCTGCACCACTCATCTCACCTGAGTGTCTCTGGTATGCAAATTAAATCTTGAACAAATTCTCTCCAACTCTTGCTGCCTCTGAATATTAAATCTCAAATTCCAATAACATTTTGCCATCTCCGAGTCTCAAATTCATGCACTCTTGAAGAATCCATATTCTCCTGGGTTTTTTTTAAAAATATGTTCCAGGGTGTAATTTATGAAACATATAACAGAAGCAAAGCAAAATTCATATAACATAATATAAAGAATATTTTAAACTTCTTGTATGTTCTTCTTACAACATATGAAGCCGAAATGCAGGTCTTCTCTTTCTCTTAGTATGGTGCAATTATTGATGTATTTTTCACAGTGAAGAATCAAGGTGAATTTATATCTGAAAACTATTTCTTCCTGAGTCTGATGCAAACACCAGCTGCTTTGCATTCACCTCCCACTACATGTGGTGCAATATAAAAGAACAACTGCAGGGACTGTTGTCACTGTGTGATGGCTGGCATGATTTATGTGTTGTTGAGTCAGGAAATCATGAGCATCAAATTAATCCAACATGAAAAGCTTGCTGTCTGACAGAAATTTCCGTTTATGTCAGTTCTTACACACACACACACACACACACACACACACACACACACACACACACACACACACAAACTGAAAAGAGCTGTATCCTTCTTTATGCATGAGCAAATTTGGTTGACTTAGTTTTCAAATGCTTTGGATAAGCTGGAATCTTTTCAAAGTCATCTTGATGCTAAAAAAATTTGCACTTTCTAAATTTGCACATTCCTCCTAACTTCAGATAGTGTTGATGATATTTCCCCATCTCACTCCAGTTTTGGTGGTAGTTTCCATCTCTTCTACAAGTGACCAGTAATGATGTAGAAGAGATTTGCTGAAGCCTGGCCAAATATCCAGTCAGATTTGACTATGTTTACTTATTTGTTTGTTTATATAGCCTCCCATCTCACCACCAAAGGTGACTCTGGGTGTCATTTGTCTCCCAACAAATAGATTAAAAAAAATATAAAAACAGAGAATGCAAATATAAAAACCATAGTAACAAATAGTCAAAATACAGTCAAAGTGAAGGGAGAATTTAAAAAATGGAGCCATCTAGCCAAGTCTCTGGTTCCATGGGAGCCACAGGCCACCCATAACTATAAGCTGTTATCACTGATAGTAAACAATGCTAATCTGTCACATCAGGAAGAATACATAGGATACAGTTTTTGTTTAAAAATGTATTTGAAAAAAATAGCTACTATTGACAAAATGGCTATGTCAAGAGTTCATTTCTCAAGTTACTTTGGTCATTCTGTTTTCTGATTAAGGGGAGGGTGGAGAGTTTAGCAAGCTTTTGATTTAGCCCTTCATGACTAAAAAAAGTGCTTCTATATCCTATAACCTGAGATTCTTGGAAATAAATATAATAGTGGAAACTGGGTTTTTTGATAGGCCAACTTCCTATTATTTATTTATTTATTTTTAATTAGACTATATATTTTAAAAACTCAAGTGAGGTTGGGCACCAAGGGAGATTATTAGGAACACATCAATGAGCAGAAGTACCATATACTTCCTAATGCTGAATTAAATTAACAGTCTGACCTAGTTTAAGATATCTACCAATTTTTAATCCTAACAATACCTTGCAGCTAATATGCAGATATTTGAATGAACTAGCCAATTTTTATTATAAGTGTCTATTTGTGTATGAAATCTATTATATATAGAGAGAGTTTTGCAACTTAATCTTTGTCTTTGGAGCATCTATTAAGACAAATGCTACTGTTTGATTGCCAGCAGTTCATTCATACTGCAACTCTAAGCATCTTTACTTTGAACCAAATCTCATTCAGTTCAACAGAACTTATTTTCAGGTAAATGTGTGAAGGATGGTAGCGGCTGCCCATTCCCTTGTAGAGAGAAGGGGGCTGCCCTTCACCTTCTTGATCTGCAGGAAATAGGACTGAAAACCATACAGTGTTTTCTTCTGTAGAATCAAGATTCATTCTGTGAGAGGGACATCTTTATTTTACTAGGCTTAAACTTAAATACTATTAATCAAAAGAAAACAAGATTTTAAGAGTATTAAAGTAATGTGAGCAGTGTAATTATTCAGCAGATGACAAACTATGCAAAAAGCCTCTCTATTGTCTTCTTTTTAAAAAAACATAAAGTGATTATCATTTACTTTTAATTAAGTTTACAAATCACATAGCTGGAATAAGATATATAACTGAATAGTAGAGCTTTGGTGTAATGGCTAAGGCATCAAACTAGTAACTGGGAGACCATGAGTTCTACTCTCACTTTGGGTGAACCTGAGCCAATTACTTTCGTTCAGCTCTAGGAAGGAAGCAATGGCAAACTGCTTGTGAAAAATTTACTAAGAAAATTGCTAGGACCTGTCCAGCAGTCTCCTAGAATCAGATATGACTGAACAGAAGAAAACAACAACAACTAAATAGTACATTGTGGATTTACAGACGGCTGTTACGTATAAGCTGGGTGGACAAAATCAGAAATGAGGAGATGATAAGCCGCCTGGGAAAGCAAAGGTAAATCATCAAAACCATTAAAAAGTGAAAGTTAGAATATTTTGGATATGTGATGCGACACCCGGAAAAATATGGCATACTTCACTTAATCCTCCATGGAAAGATTGAAGGCAAACAAGGTCCAGGCAGAAGAAGAACATCATGGCTTCAAAATCTAAGGGACTGGTTTGGACAAAACTCAGCAGCACTTTTTCATGCAGCTGTTGATAAAAATAGGATCACCAACATGATCGCCAATATCTGATGACAGATATGGCACAAGAAGAAGAAGAAGAAGAAATAGTACATTCTTTGATTAAAGAAACAAAACTATCTTTTCATATAATTGTTATTTTTAATGTGAAAATATATAAAGAATATTCACAAGAGAACAGAAACAGTCATAATTTATAAAGTCAAATGTATTTTGTGATAATAAAATATAATTTCTGATACAGTAGGAAGTACTGCCTTTAAACGATGCAGTAAGAAGTACTGCCTTTTTCCTCTCTGCTCTACTGATTATTAATCAACTGTGTAATTGAATTGGCATCATTGTCACTGATAAACCAGTCATTCAATATTTCTTTTTTACTTCTAAATATCTAGGGTAACTAGATTTATACAAATTATTCCTACATTTGTGATTTAAGAACCTCTCAGATTCTCGTAAAAATAGGTCAGTAAACCAGTAAAGTCTTCATTTGTCCCTGTGGAATAACTCAGGCATTTTACAACATCAATAAATCTACTTGTGTGGACTGGAACCAATGAAGTTCGTGTTGTTTCCTAGAGGTTTTTATGAAGATTGCAGTTTCCAAGGCATTGAATACATTCTGCACACTATTTCTAGAAGCTTCTGTGGAGACACTAGATACAAACAAGTTTTTCTTGGGGTGCTTTCATATGTTCCAAACAGACAACCCAGAAGGGGCTCATTGGCAGAGAAATGTATCCACCAAAGAACAATTTCTTTTGGGCACCTTCAAACCTGCAACTGACCCTACAGCTATTGCTGAAATTGGACAAAATGAATGTAAACTAATAGGTGCGCTATTAGTATATCTGTAGCCTCAGGGGGAATGTTATTAGAAATCTTGTTGCTTTTCATAGCCTATCGCAATTGCACATGCAAAGCCATGCTTCTTATGAACATTTTCTCACAGACATGTAAGAACAGAAAAATGTTGCTCTAAAAATACCTTAATATTCAGGTCTTTAGCTTTAAAATTTAAATAATAATTTAAATTTAAATTTAAAAAATAATTTAGCTTTAAAATTACATTATATGCCTTCCTACATTATGCAGAGATTTACCTACATAGGTCAAACTGAAGCTTCAATCTAGCATATTAGCTGTTTTCTCCTGGGTTCTTTTAAGTGAAATTACAAATACACACTGAACAAGATAGAACATTCTTTTACAAGATAGTAAAAGAAAGCTAACAGCCTTTCCTTAATTTGTAGTAGTTTTAAAAACATAGTAATACGGGGAGAAAACCAAAGCAAATCAGGGGAATGTAATGGTACATATCTTGGGAGAAATGCCAGCATTCATTTTACACTTTTAGCAGCTGAAGGTTTAGGCACCATTTTGTAATAAAAAATTCAACACAAACCACTCTACACTCTTCACATGAAATGTTTCCTGGAAAGTTTCAGCTGTGTGTTAAATATTTAGTAGTTTTTTGAGAGACAGGACTCATTCTTGGCAGCACTTTTAATTATTAAATCAGCCATCTAGAGTGGAAATCTTCAAATGACTGCAAAATTAGCAGTAACCATAGCATTCATAATCCTGTGCTTCTTTCATAATGCCAATACTGGGAGGTCTTATAGGCACCCAGACTTTATTTATCTATTGAATTCTACAAATGTTTTCCTTCCAAATGTTTCTTTGCAAACGACTGTATGATATGGAGTTTAGCAGGCACTCATTGTACTTAAATGCTGGATGATCAGAATATGCATGCAAACTCTGCACTCAAAATGCCCGGCTAACAGATTCCCTAAATACCTCTGAATTATGTTCACCCATCAATGTCACATTTTTTGAAGTCCTTATTCTTTCTCCATTCTAAAATTAGTCAGCTTGCCAAAGTTCCCAATCTTTTAATTAATTGGGCAGCTGGCAATATAAAGAGCCTATTAAACAAATAAATCTCCTCAGCCTAAAAGTTCAGAGATCCCCCAGAACTTACTGCTACTAAAAAGGAACTGCTGATGAGGCATGTTTCCAACAACAGAAGCGAAAGAGATCTAGAATTCATATCTAGCAAGTTCCTCCAAGGTTTTCATAACTGTTGGTCCAAAACCATTAACTAGAATACAACAACACAAAAAAAGAGCATGAAACAGACAAAGAAATTCTTAAATATATATCTTCTACATCTTCATTATAACAATATGTGCTAGAGATGGGGATCTTGTTAGTTTCAATTTGTGTTTGCTACAATGCCACTTTTGTCCATCTGAGTAAAGTCCAATTTGGGAAGCACATTTGTCATTTATGTAGATTTTGGTACCATGTTTAACTTATGAAACAATCAAAATTGTCATATTTTTGTCAAAGTAATATTCTCTACAATTACTGAGACCTAGAAGGATAACAGTAGCAATATCCTGCATTTTGGACCCTACGGCAACCTCAGCATCAAGGTTTGTTGGTGGAGCAAATAGTAATCTGTAGAAACATCTTGCCTGTGGCCAATAGAGTATGAGAATATAAGTTCCTGTATATTAAGTTTCACTGTAGGAACAGCTTGCAGATCTGACTGGTGTATCAGCAGCTTTACTATCTAGTGGAATCTCTGATTTAGTTTCTGAATCCAGTCTTGGGCTGGTGTTTGAGTACCTTTTGAAGCCATGTGCCATAAATCAGCTGTGTTTTAGATGCAGATGCAAAGTCTTTTACTTAGAGTAACACTGTGTGAATCATGTGGGCCATAGCTGAAAAATTGTCGTAACAAAATTTAGACCCAAATTTAAATTTTCAGGATCATTAGTTTCCAACTTTTCAAAATGATCCAGGCTGATATCTTTAAATTATAACTCTGGTCATTTCTTCAAATTTTCATTAACATTTATTTATATCAAAGATCTAGATTTTAATGGCATTGCATTTTCAGAGGGGAAAAAAAAACTATCGGTGAACGTGCAGTGCAAATATTCAATATCATAAATCTACTGAATGGCTATTGTTGCAGGGTTTTGTTTTGTTTTTGATAACCCTGCATATAGTTTTCCATCCATGAAGTACTTCATAATTTTTATTCTCTCTTTTATGCTTTGCTTCTGATGTTTTACATCCATTTATCTCTGTGCTCTATCACACAAAGCTATGTTGCCAAGAAGTTAGAGCAGTACTATTGACTTATTTATCTTCTCTTATGCTGTTAATTCATCTTCCAGAGTGCTCCCTTTCCAGTTTACATCTTCCTGAGCCCAGACCTACAGCACCATCAGTAGGTTTATTTTTAAAAAAACAACCCATACATTTAGATCACATGCTAATGTTCAAAGAGGAATGTGTTTCAGGAATGGAGACAATCAAAATCCTGCTTACCATATAAAAATTTATCTTGGAAAAACTTTTGAAAGACTTCACCACTTCAAAGCACTAGGGCAGACTCACGTTTAAGAGTTTCCTTAAAGGAGTCAGATTACAAATACAAACAGCATTGTAAATAAAAGAAATGGTTGGTAGAAATAAATGATGTTACAGCTTTTGAAACAGATGAGTTGTCACTATGTATTTGCCTTTCTACTATATTAAGGCCCACAAGAAGTGGTCACTATACCGTTCATGGTATCATTATATGATAAATCTTTTCTCCAGCAAACACACGCATATAACATACATATTCCAAAGTGTCAGCATTTTTGCTTGTGGTAACAGATCTTTTTCATAATTAATGTTTATAGGAAAGAGGATTGCAGATCTCTGCAAATAATTGCTAGGCTTCATTCTTCAGCAACTGCTGTGCATCAGTAGCCTCACCATTCCATTATCAGGGAGTATAATTGTCCATCTTCATAAGGGTGATTAATGAGAAAGGTATAACTCTCAGCATCCTTCCTAGAATGCTAGCAAAGAAGGGATAGTGGTCCCTCACGTGAGAGAGAAGCTAGTAATAACCCTTATAACTTATTGTCTTCTTCATATTGATGCACTATTAAGAACTGGAGATATGGTGGCTTAATCTTCAATCTCCAAACCTCTCCCAATTGATCATCCCCTGCCCCATTCAGGGAGGTTTACAATAAAATTACACAAGTCTTTTAAAAATGGAGTAATCAGAAAAATAAAGAAAATATTAACAGCCAAGAAAAGCAAGAAACAAAAATATCAACTAACATGAAAAATAAATTTTAAAAACTTATTTTGGGTAACTGGAAACTGATAAACTGTGCTAATAGCAACATAAACTAACCAAATTAATAACTCCCAGATCATGGAAAAAATCTCCTCCAAATAGAAACACTTTGGTGAGTATTTCTTGAAAAAGAGATTAATACTGTAAATGGGGGACAGTCTTTTTAGCAGGTCTAACTGTGTTGCTTTATATTTAGCTTTGAAATGGATGAGACTAATAATGATTTCAAATCAAAATAATTTTAAATTATGAATATTTACCAACTGAAGGACTTGGTAAGAAAATTTGATTCATATTTTGGAACAGAAAATAAATTGATTCGCTTAGAATGGATCAGCAGGGTGTTTTATTGTATTTGGATCTGAAGTTCTGTTTCTCATTAATAATAACTGCAAATGAACAAATGACTTATATCATTTTTATCTTTTACTAGAACTAGATAATAAAACTTGCAGGTACAGTAAAGCTTGCAGAAAGGATATAGTCTAACAAATGTCAGTTAAATGAAGGCAACTGAATTTTGAGGTAAGTACGCTCAGATTGTTCTACAAGGTGGCAACAAAATCAAATAGAAGTAGATTTAATCTGATAATCTGTTTTATATAACATAGTAGCTATATCACTATTAATCATTTAAGCACTTCCAAGAGGAAAGTTTCCAATGTCTGATATATGAATAAGTCTGTGAGGTTTAGGAAAAGGGCTTTTCATTCAGGCAGCTAAAACAGAGTAAGCATATAGCAGAATTGGTCCACTGGCTTCATATATGGCCCCAATATCACATTGACAGCTGATAAAGTGATAAAGTCAATTTTTCTATTGGTATTTTAAGAGTTAGATGGTAAGATGTAAGATTCAAAATGCTTATATTTGGAAGAAAATAAGATCTTTGAGATTGTGAGGGGTTCTTTTTGGGAAATGGTACAGACTGCTAACAAAGAGATTGTGTTTATCTTCTCTGTGTTTACAGGGAGGCTTTTCTTATGTAAAAGGTTTAACAAATTTTCCTATTTCCTAATCTTTAAATTTACACTTATATTATACTAAAGTCTGTGCCAGTGTGTTTGTATAATTTCTAAACAATGCAATGAACAATTTTGTTCTCTTTTGTTGCCTGAGCTTTTAACAAAGTCTTTAGCCACCAACAAATTAGTGTTTCCATCAGTAGCTATACTACAGTGCTGTGGCAAAGTTAGCTTTGTATAATTTCCCAGTCTGTGCTGAGGGCAGTAAGGTGGAAGGCAGATGCTTCACCAGTTGCTAAATGGCTGTAGGCTCTCAGCATCTCTGCTGGAGTGGTAAGGCTGCTGGGCTTTGCTTCCCCTTTCAGCTTGTCTGCTTTTGGTTTTCTGAACTCCAAGCTTACTTCTCTTTCACCATCAGTTGCCTGCTAATCTGCAGTTTATTGTGATGGTAGCTCCACTTCTTTGCCTGCAGAGTCTTTCTCTCTGTTGCCACCTGTACAAATCTTCCTGCAGCATGTAGGTGCTTTCAGCATTTTCTTTCTATATTTGGGAACCAGGTGTGGTCCAGTGCTCTTCAGACGTTAAAGGGACAAAACAAGGAGAAGGAAGAATTGACACTGGCACTGCAAGGCTTCCCCTCCACAAAGATATTTAGAATCATCAGGAACAATATAATATAAAGTAAATGTATTGGAGAGCAGGATTACATCTAGGTACATCTGCAGGGCTGGTGAAGAGAAAAATCAGGGCAGTGGAATAATAGGATGTAGGTGCCAGAGATACTGTCTAGGGAAGGCTCAGATAAGAGACAATGTAGTTTATATTAGACTAGTAAGTGGGGCAGGAGGCTTGGAAGAGACCCTTCCTAATTTTACACTTCCTAATCAGGCTGTAAAAATAAATAAACAAAATAAATAAATAAATAAATAAATAAATAAATAAATAAATAAATAAATAAATAAATAAATAAATAAATAAATAAATAAATAAATAAATAAATAAATAAATAAATAAATAAATAAATAAATATAAAAATAAAATAAAATATCAGAAGAGTAGAAAGTAGAAAGAGGTAAGAATCTCTCTGATAAGCTTTTCAGTGATGGAGCAGTTCTTTCCTTTGTGGTATTCCAGAGAGTTATGCAAATTCTTCCAGATCATCATTTCGGGACCCCATTAGTTAAGAGTCAGTCGGGGGAGGGGGAGATGGGATAGACGCCTCCTGCAGCACCCTGCCGCCCAAAACAAGGCACAAGGGGCCATGTGCACCCCCCTGCGCCCCATTTTCAGCCTGGATGGCCTCCTGCAGCACCGTGCCAGCCAAAACTCTGGATGTGAGAGTGCTGCAGGAGGCTGTCCAGGCCAAAAATGGGGTGCAGGGGAGCCCACACACAGGCCCCTGTGCCCCATTTTGGCTGCCAGAGGCACCGCAGGCCAGTCCTTTGATATTTCCAGGCCGGCCCCATGGGCCAAACTGAAGCACCCTGAGGGCTGGATACGGCCCATGAGTCTTGAGTTTGACACCCCCGTCTTAGACCATTAATTTTATGGTGTATATATTGAAGTATAAACCAGTTAATGTTATCTGTAAACAAACAAATTAATAAATAAACAGAAGACTTTGTATATCTCCAGATTTATTATGACACTATTATTCTTGACCACTGGCTATGCTGAATGACAAGCACTAAAATCCAGTAGGATATTGAAGGTTACAAATTGCATGTTTAGACTTGCAAAATTCTCTTAAGGTAGCCTACAATAAAGTAGAATTAACTCATCTGGTCACGTTCCTGTTTGGTCCACCTGGTAATTTTGACAAGTGGCTTGTTTGTTTGTTTGTTTTTGTTTGCTTGTTTGTAAAATTTATTAGCTGCCCATCTTGCCACACAGTAATTCTGGGTGGCTTACAGTATTAAAACATAAAACTATGTAATTTATAATAATATAAATGCTGTACTATAAATACTGTAAAATCAACCTAGCTAAAAAGATGGGGAAAGGGAATATGATGAAAAGGGGAGAGGGTGAGATCTGTTGTTCATCAACCACTCCCAACATGAAGCCCCTCTATGTTTTGACCCAGCCTTCACGAGCCCCACTCAACAGCCTACTCATGAGGAAAAAACCCTTTTTATTTAGAAAGGCAGGAATTCACAGCATTCACTGACAAAGCTCAGGTCACACATCTGTAGGTGATTCACAAGCGTAACAGTCTCTGAGTTCCCCGCAGGGAGCCTCAATTAGCACTTCAATCCCAACACAAAGAGTCCTGACCAACCTGGTTAGTGGCAAGGAAATCCTGGCAAGGAATCCGCCGGAGGGAACTCTTCTGGAGCATGAATGAATGTCTCCGACACCCACACCTCCCACACCCCTCGTCCTTATATCCCAACCAGGAAGGGGCTTGTTAACATCTCCTTCTTCTCCTAGATAGCTGGCCCTCAGTCCTGTGTTGCTCTCCTCTCCGTACCTCTCTGCACATACGCGCATCTGGGACAGGGCCCAGCTGTTCCTCCCCCTTGCTCATCTCAGGCCCTGAGGTCTCTCCACCTGAGCGTGAGTAGATGGGCCCTGTTCTGCATCTGGCTCTGAGATCTCCTGTTCCTCAGAGCCTTCCACTGGCTCTGATGGTAACCCAGACACCCCCTCCATCTCCTCTGACTCATCTGACTCAACTGCCATCTCCGCTGGCAGTCGACGAATCACAACACTCTGTTGGCACCTCAAGCCAACTGGCAGAGCCAGTTCTTTAAGCTCTTATGGAAGATCGAGTGAATTGGAACTGACCTCACTTGGGATTAAGATGTTCCAGAGGGCAGGCTGGCTAATGGATTTAAAATGGGGTGGAATTTGATCATAGCTACCATCTTGATTCATTAGACCTTTATTTATATCCAAAATGCCCAATGGGCCTCTAGTTAAATCAGTTTTAATCCCAATCAAACATAGCTCTTTTCTCTGGTAATCATATAATTCAACAGTTAATGAATTGTGCCAACACAGAGCCACATAATAATAGAACTAGTAGTTACCATACATTTTGAGATGGTTCAAGAAAACACCAAATCTGTTCTGAGTAAGACTCAAACATGACTAATTTTGCTTCATTTGCATGTTTTGATTATCTTTATCAGGATTTGATTTAAAAGTGTCCCAGCTGTACAAAATGTGCCCAAGTCAGAATGGGAAATATATTTTGAATTGAATTGGCTTTGCTCTCTTAGGTTCCAGGCAAAATTATTCCATTCTTCCAAATGAATTACTGTTTATCAATTCAGAGGATAGATCAGAGGAGAACTGTGTATATGTAGGGAAGGGAAGTAATAGCACAGCATTCACACATATAGGGTCCAGAGATATTTCATGAGAAGAGTCCTCCAGTCCTCTGCTCGCAACAGAATACCTTATGCCACCAGGCTTGAAATTGTGGGCTTGGACAACCTAGAACTACGCCACCTACGGTCTGAACTAAGCGTAGTACACAAAATTATCTGCTAAAATGACCTACCTGTAAAGACTCTGTGGTTTCTTCCCCAAACCCCCAAAACTTTAACCTTAGACTGTCTACTGTCGACCTCACCCCATTCCTAAGAGGTCTTTAAGGGCCGTGCATAAGCGCACCAGCGTGCCTACCATCCCTGTCCTAATGTTCCCTTTTATTCGTATCCATTTCATGTATTCATAATTATGTTTTTATATCTGTTATCTAATACATGCCTGACAAAATAAATAAATAAATAAATAAATAAAATATATATAATCCAAACCAGCCTTTCACAACTTTTTATTCAGGTAAAACCTTTGAATTAATTTTCAAGACTTAGGGAACCCCTGCATAAAAATCTCAACAAGTTTGAAAAATATCATAGGACTATACACGTCTAACGTAATATATGTTTTGCAGTGTTTATAACAGCAAAGCAGCAGCTCGACAGCACATAGTTAGTTGCAACACATAATTTCTCACCACTTTGAACACTAGCATTGTACAAGTTATGAAGTTAAAAAATGATTCTTTTCCGATCACAACGTCTTGTGCAGCTTCTAGCAACCCCTCGTGGGACTTTGGGATTTATTGGAACACGAGTTGAGAAAGGCTGGTCTTTTATATTTCAAACCATTCCAGGAGGTGCAGAATAGTTCACTCAAAGTTAATTGCAAAGAAATACTGTAAATGTTACAAATGTTTATTTCAGGCTGCCTGGACTTTCTTTAAAAATTAATTTAAAAGAGTGGTGGGCAAATTCCTATTTCTTTCTCTGAAACAGTTTCATCCTAAATTCAAGCTACAGGGATGATGTTGAATTCAATGTGACACCAAAAGATATAAGAAAGAAATACTTCTTTTTTCTTTCAGGAGGTAAAATATGATATTTAATGAGATTACATTATTTTGCTATATTTGCAAAGCTCTATATCTATCATCTATCTGTCTATCTCTAAAATAATAATGATTTGTAAAAGATTCTAGACAGAGCATATTTATGAAAGCGTAACAAGCTTCCCCCCCCCCAATAAAATAAAATAAAAGCATCACCTTCAAGAACAGGAATGTACAAACTTTATTTACTGGCTATGAAAGGAAATCCATGCATGTCAAAGAAAAATCTATATTAAAAATCTATATTAGCAAAACAAAACAAGACATGGGCAAACTAATTTGGATTATAAATCTTCAGAATGAAACATGTATTTTTCAAAATGCCTCAAAATAACTTTTTATTACAAAAACAGGCATATTTGCATACTTAAATCATGTGAATGTAATATCTATTGCTATTCTCCAAAAAGGAGTGGGGAAGGAAAATCTTACAATATGTTCATATAATGCATAATATAAAGTAACCAATTTAGTTGGTGGAATATTTTATTAGAAATTCTTGCTGTATTTTTAATTTGAGTTTGTCCATTGAACTTTACTATATAAAATACAGCATAAGGGATGTGATAAGTACATAAGCAATTATTTAGTGTATCAGAAACAATGGCTTGGGTGTCTGTGTTGTGTATACAGTATATCTCTGTACATCATTATATACTTTAAATTTTACATAAACATATTTAAGATGATTAAAAAAATATCCAAAGTGGAAGCAGGAGGACTAATATATTGGAAATACAGGCAGTGTGAAGAGTAAATGAGTGAATCAATATATATTGATTGGAAAGTGAATGACTACTATGAAAAAAACCCCAGAATGAATTAAGATTGAATTGTAGAATAGATATATGGAAAAAGAGTGGATGGGTTGAGAGAAAATTGTGGAATTGAATACAAAAAAAGTGAGAATTATAAAGAATAAAAGATCACAAATGAATGGTATATTGATATGGTAGAAACAAACATAAAGAATAAAAAATATGGAAAAATGATGAATATTGGTGATGCAAATTAGATTTAACTATTTTGCTTAATTATTCTTATCACATATTTTAGCATCTTTGTTTTATAATGTCTTATTCATTGCCCATATTCTGTATCATGTTGCTTATCCAGAACAGAATAGTATGATGGCATATATGAATGCCATTATATACACACAAGCACAGAGAGAAACAGAGATCTTATTTTAATTATTCATGTGACAGTCCCAATTGAAGACAGTCCCTTCCATCAAGAAATAAACTCACCAGTATTAAAGTTAGGCATAAAGGATTAAATATTCCATTGTAGCACTAGCTATGCTACAATTTTGTTATGAATAAAGATGTTCTATAAATAGAACTCCAGCACATATTTCAAAGGAAAATTTGAATGTTAGTGAACGAGACCCTGCAGCCTTTTAGGCATGGATGAAAAACAAGTCTGAAAGCTGTCAATACTGATCTACAATATTGGATGGAGTAGTTTTATCATATTAAAGTCATGTGTCTTTAGGTTCACATGCACAGAGGACAAGAGTAGGTGACTAATATTAGAGTTTTCTCACTCAGTTTTACAAGTTATGTTCTGGTGCTTGCCATTCTGTAAGATTGAGAAATACAGTACATGACTTTTATATTGTACGATTAGTCTTCAGAATCTGGATTGGTGTAGTAAAAAAATGGGCAGGCTAGATATGAACATATATTGGGACAATGTATGTTAGCACTGGTGTATGATAAACACATTATTCATTGTGTATAAGAATTTCTTCAGGAGTGAGCATTGCCAAATCAACTTATTTTGTTTCAGAAATAAGAAATGAAAGTATGTTTTTTTTTAATTTAATGCCCTTTTGATGTTGGGTCATGAACATGCAGTGACAGCCCTTAAACAACATTCAATAAGAGGGGTGGAAATTAAGCAAAGCAACAAAGATACCTACGTGATAAATGAAAAAGGTTCACAAAAGTTCTGGTTCATTGAACCATGATTAATATTTTCTAACCGAATTGAGGAAAGATGCTCTTGACAGCCAGGAAGATCAATTTTATTTGAAGATTAATTTTAAGATATGAGAGAGAAAATTCCTCCATCAGCCAACCAAGACCAAGACACTTTGAGGCAAGCATTATGTGGCCTTACAGATAATGTCTCAGGCTGTGCAGTTATTCTACATGAGCTTGGAGATCCATGATTATGAGTTTTCAGGCTGAAATCCATTTTATTTGCAACAGAGGATCACAGATAATGGCCCACTCAAGGCTTAGAGGTTTCATTGAACGTGGAGCTTTCAATGTTTTGCTTTTGGTTTGGTTGTTTTTTGTAACATTTCTCCCTTAAATCAGGCAACCCTGACAGCACAGAAGAGATCATGCAGAAATTTTCCTAATGCAAAAACTTTTCATTGGCAACTTTTGGCACCTTGGTGTTGCCAAAAAATCAGCCAAAACCTCATACTAGTACAGGAGAGTTCTGCAGAGCTGGGCAGTTAAATGGATTCTACTTTTGGTATTGGACAGTGATGGCAAACCTTTTTTCCCTTTCGTGCCGAAAGCGCGTGCGTGCGCGCTATCGTGCACGTGTGTGTATCCACACCCATAATTCAATGCCCCCATGCACCCCACCCCCTGCACATGTGTGTGTGGCCCCCCTCACTGCCCCACCCCCACGCATGTGAACGCAACCCCCTGCGTTCCCCCACGCATGTGTGCACGACCCCCCTGCGCCCTGTTTTGGGCCTAGCAGGCCTCCCTGAAGCCTCCGGAGGCCGGAAACAGCCCATTTCCCGACTTCCGGTGGGCCCAGTAGGCCTGGTTTTTGCCCTCCCCAGGCTCCAGAGGCTTTCTTGGAGCCTGGGGAGGGCAAAAACAGCCTTCCCCGCCCCCCCAGAGGCCCTCCGGAGGCCAAAAATGCCCTCCCAGAGCCTCCGCGCGAGACCTGTACTTACCTGGCATCCAAAATGGGCCGCGTGGAGACTCCTGGGAGGGGAGGGGTGGCATGGGTGGAGCCAGCCAAAAATCAGCTGGCCGGCAGGCGCATGCGTGCTGGAGCTGAGCTAGGGCAACGGCTCGCGTGCCCGCAGAAATGGCTCCATGTGCCATCTGTGGCACGCGTGCCATAGGTTCGCCATCACGGGTATAGGAGCTTTGTCGCATTCACGTTTGTAGTTTTTCCTATTCCAAACTGAGGCTACAAGGAAGAACTTCTATTTTTCGTAGTATCTTATTGTTACTATTCCCTTAAAAGTCTCTTCATTCCTCCATTTTGGCTTATAGCATCACTACAAAAATCTCAATACTTTTCTGTAGATGAGATGTAATAATCTGGTTGGTAAACTAAAGAAAATTTCAACGCCTCCTTTCATTTGCATGTGACACCTTGATGATTATATTCATGGTATTTTTGAAGTAATAGTATGGAAATGGTTAGCCACTGCCCTGTGTGGGACTTATTTTTTATTATCAGACCATAATCTGAAGATTTCCTGATAGTTTTTTCTTCTAAATACTACCAGATCAAATCCTGCTAATGTTTTTTTGAGATTAGCCAATGAAAATTGCCAATGAAATAAATGAGAACTAGATTCCATCCTAGACGTATAGATGCCATTCTGCAATGGAATGGAATATAATTCCATCTTATTTGGCATTCTATGGGCAGGTGCTTAACTCTCTATTGGTTGAAATATATGGTTGTATGGGTTAAATGTAGGAGGTCCAGGACTCTTCATGAAGCTGTTTTAAAAATAAGACTCACATTGTATGTAAATAATTAGAGGTATACATACTGTAACTAAAATGGGAGAAACAGTTTTTGATTATATAATAGGAGATTTAATCCATTAACTAAAAAAGTAAATAAAATGTAAATATATTTGGAAAGAAATTAGCTGTAAAAGTGGTTAGTTTTTGTTTTTATTATGTTTGTCTTATATGTATTTTCTGTATGTTTTGTTTCTATGTTGTTTTTATTGGAAAATTTAATAAAGACTATTTAAAAAAAAGAAGAAGACTGGGAGTAAAGATGTACTCTGCCATACAAACATTTTCACTGGGAAAGGAATAGTACCGATGACACAGAAAACCAACTGCCACACCATAAATCAAGAGCCTTATTCAGAAAAAAATTATCTAAATAAACTCAAAATACTTTGCATTTTAAAAAGATGTGTTTTATGCGTATGTACTAATCTGCACACAGCTGTGCACAAGACTGAAAAAAAGATCAGTTTGTAATATAGTTATTTTTTTTTTCAAGAGTAGCTTATGTGCAGCTGTTAGGATGTAAGCCTCCTTTATTTTTCTCCTCCCATTAATGGGATTCTTCATGGACTGAAGAATCTTGTCTTGACTGGATTAAAAATAGTGCAGCTTCAATTTTTAGACACATTCCAATTTACAGCTCCAATTTATGCTAATCCTGAAAGAACTTTTCTGACACTAAGTAAAAAAGTTATGTTTGCATAAGTACATACCCATATAAAATATATGCTCAGTATAATATTTTATATGTATTGTTAACAGAAATAGAGATTTCAAAGAAGCTTGAGTCCTTAATTCTCAGATAATTTGTCAAGGAAAGAAAGAAATGTCATTAGATTTAAATAATTGAACTGGAAAACATCAAGCACAATCTACCTCGAATTTCCATATTTTTGTACAGCTGTCAGTGGGGTTCACACAGTAAAATGTTCCTACTGGATTGTATCCTGTGCTACCTAAAATCTGAATGTGCTAATTAGTTTGGAGGAGAAGTTGCTTATATTCTTTTTCCAAAGTGAGAAAATGCATATGTAATTCAAGATATATTATTTAAAAAAAATGTCTTGAACCTCTGTTGAAATTCCTTGGTCGGGGCCATGGAGGTTCTCTGTATCCATGACCATTAATAAATAAATTGATCTTTGATAAAATTTTGATTTGTGATATGGTATTGTAAGGTTCTTTTTTCATGGGAAAAATCTCCACATAGATTTTTAACCTCAGTCCAGCACAAACCCAAAGGCATGCTGGTTAAGTGTCTAGGATAGCCAAAGTCCCAAAGCTTGAAACTTATGAAGATTATTTTCCATAATAACTATTCTCACCATGATCAAAAATGCAATTCCAAAGCAAGTATTCATCAGTAGGATTACTAGAGAATGAACGGTCTGAAATATATATTCTTATTTTTGCATTTTAGTATACTTCTTTTCAAAATGCATTATTCTGTATTAGATTTCAGACAGTTCTTCCTTGCAACTTATACAATTTGAACCTGACCAAGTCTGAATGGAAAGTTCTTAGGGGAATATTTTGGACTTATTTTTCTATATATATTAATAAGCTGTGCAGCATTTTCAGAATGCTGAAATTCCTGTAATAGAATTTTGAAATAAGCAAGAGCTTATCTTTTGAATAGTGAAGATCACAGACCTTGTTCTGTCAAAAGTAACAGAATGAGATCATCTACACAACCATTTATATTATCTGGCCTCATTTTCTATTGCAGAAAAACACATTTTAATCTTGCATTGTTTCCTATGCTACAAAAGGGGAAGAGCAGATAGGCCTCTGATCAACTAATTCTCCTTACATCAATCTTCAAGGCAAAATCAACAATATAAAAAAAGCAAAGGAAATTACATTTATATTTGACCCTTAATGGTGATTTCTGGGCACAATGAAAATGTATAGAAATAAGATAAAAGCTATAGGCATTTCAATTATGGTCAACTGAAAAAAAGAACAGTACTTTTCACAAATTTCTATATGGAAACTTGTGGAAAAAATAGTTGTCAGAATATACACTATATAAGCTTCTATATGGTGTGTGTAGCATTAATCTAAATATTTCCACTTCTTCTACTGATTGATATGGACTCATTCAGACTTATTCTTATACTCAATCACTGTATAGGTTTCCAGTGTTGTGTTGGGATTGAGGAGTCCAGGTTAAAGTCTAGTTGATGATGAAGCTTCCTGGGTGGTTATGGGCCCAGATAGTATCTCTCCAACTCAACATAGGCTACCTCCTAAGTTGGTACTGCAGTATTCCTGTACTATTGAGATAGGAGGAAGACAAAATTCTCTATGTATGGCATTTTTGCTCCTAGATCAAAGTGATGTTACTAAATAAAGTGCCAAATGGGATTGTTCTGATAAGAAAACTCTGCGAGATGGGATCTTGATAAAATGAAGAGTATATGTTTTAAGAGGGGACGTGATGGTTCAGTGGTTAAAGATGCTGAACTTGTCAGCTGAAAAGCTGACAGCCTGGGTTCGAGACCCAAGCACCGCGCAATGGGATGAGCTTCCATTCCTGCCCAGCTCCTGCTGACCTAGCAGTTTGAAAGCATGCAAATTCAAGTAGATTAATAGTTACACTTTGGTGGGAAGGTAACAGCACCTTTGGCAGATAGCCATGCTGGTCACATGGCCACAGAAATCGTCGTCAGACAACATTGGCTCCCTCAGCCAGGAAACGGGGATGAGCACCATGCCCTAAAGGCGGACATGACTGGACATGGAAACCTTTACCTTTATATTTACTTTTATAGCTATTGATTTTACTGAAGATACCGTCAAAAGGGCACTACACAAACTAAAGCCATCTCTATCTATTGGTCCTGACGGAATATGTGCCTACTTTCTAAAAAAGCTCTCCTCTGCCATAGCTGAACCTCTAAGCACCATCTATGAAGTATCTTTTAGAAAGAGCTCCTTGCCTGACCTATGGTCATTAGCAACAGTCATACCTATCTTCAAAAAAGGAGACCCCAGCCTTGTTGAGAATTACAGACCAATCTCCCTTTGCTGCATCACCTGTAAAGTCATGGAATCCATCATAAACCAATCCATCACCCTCCCCTTAGAGACAAACAACCTACTCTCTAATAAGCAATTTGGTTTCAGGAAAAATTTATCATGTAATCTGCAACTCATACATTGCAAAAACATTTGGACCTCTCAACTTGACCAGGGTAAAGCAATAGATGCAATCTACATAGACTTCTGCAAAGCCTTTGATTCTGTAGTACATGACAAACTTCTGTTAAAACTAAATTCTTACGGCATTTCTGGATCCTTGCACAAGTGGATAGCTGCATTCCTATCAAACAGGCAACAAGTAGTTAAAATTGGAAACTCTATATCAAACCCAGCACCAGTTAATAGTGGTGTTCCCCAAGGCAGCGTTCTAGGACCAACACTCTTTCTGCTTTATATCAACGACCTTTGTGATCATATTGTAAGCAGCTGTGTCCTCTTTGTCGACGATGTAAAACTATTTAACACCACAGACAATTCTACTACCCTACAAAACAACATAGATTATGTATCTGAATGGTCAAACAATTGGCAACTCCAACTCTCTGCTAACAAATGCTCAGTCCTGCACATTGGCAATAAAAATCAGAACATCAAATACAAACGATCTAAAAGATGACCCACACTATGTCAAGGACCTTGGTGTACTCATTTCAAAAGATCTAAGCCCCAGAGCGCACTGTAACAACATTGCTAAAAAGGCATTAAGAGCTGTCAACCTTATTTTACGAAGTTTTCTCTCTGTTAACGTTATACTTCTAACTAGGGCATACAAAACCTTTGCTATTCT